>JAODAL010024481.1:0-60492 GCA_025379985.1 Phyllomedusa bahiana | reverse complement strand
CTTTTTCTTTTATTGCTCCTTTTTAGAATCATAAAACGCCAACTTGGGAAATGAGTAACTCCAGGGAAAGGCTGCCCAAACAGATAAATGCCTGGCTGACATAATATTTGCTTCTTCATGCCTATTTGAGCTACATTCCAAAGGGACATTACAGTATAAGTGAATGACATGCAGATTCTAATTTCCTAATGGAATGTACCCCTCAACAGTATTTGTCTCCTGTATTTCCTGACTTCTAATGAGGATGTTCATGGAACTTCAACATCTGGAAATGGCAATGTTATTGGGCTATATACTAGTATATTAGGCTGTTCAGTCTTAATTCTAAGCTGTTTATTTTAGTACCTGAGATTTTACAATAGGCATCATGTGGCTCATAAATCAAAGACCTTAGGTGGCAATACGAACAAAGGCCCAAAATGTATAAAAAATGTTAGGTCTAAAATTCACTTTATTCCAAAATACAACCAATCGAGTGCCCTCTCATTTTTTCAGACATCTATGAAAAAAAAGGGGGCCGTGACTGGTTTTTATGGGCAAAAAAAAGGGTTTTAGACCTAGACATTTTCATACATGTGGCCAAAAATGTTTTTTTGTAGTTTAAACTGTCATCTAACACTAAACCCTATAAAAAAAACCTTTTTCATTTAAAAAATGCATCATGGGGCTGTTAAAAAACCCAAAAAAAATATACTTTCCCTTTGGCCCTTTCCGCAGCAAATATGGGGTTAATCTTGCCCTGTGAGCTGAATAGGACAGTGGAAGTTTTGATGAGTCGGACTATATAATGGCCCTAAACTCCCACCCCTGCTGTTTTTTGCCCTATGAGGCAAGGACAGGGGGAAAGGGTTCAGACTGTCTCCCCTTTGATAAGTATATTCCTTGTTATGTCTGTGCGAGTTCAAAAAGGGGTTAGATTAATACTAAACTAAAAAAATTTTTTTACGATAAATTTTGGTCCAGTCTGATGGTAACCCCTTGGAAAGAAAAAGAAATTTCCAGAGGGATTTGGGTTTTTGTTTAAAGGGTTTTCAAAAAAGGTTGAGCGATTATTTCGACAAAATTGAAAACGGGACGGTTTTTTTTTGTTGATCGGATTTTTTCGATCGTGCGATTTAAGGTGAAAACTGGCAAAATCTATTAATATCGCGCCATTTTCACGTTCTGTCATTTTGGCACCCAGAAAATAAATTTTAGAGAATAGAGGAGGGGGAGCTGGATTCGAGTCATGACGGGGGGTTTGTTTGGTTGCGTTGGCGGAAAAATCCATGACCTCTTTTTATATAGAACACCCCTTATTTTTCAGTCTGGTGTGTGTTGTGTATATAAGAGCAGGACGTGTGCTCGGTCTTTCAAAACAGCTCAGCGAAACTTTTTCTATTTTTCACACGACAACTATGCTTTTCTGTGAACTTAGAATTAGGTAGTTGAGTTTTCAGTTTTTAGTTATTAGGCTGAGATTTTTAAAGGAGATTTTAGGCTTTTACAGCCGGGGGGGGGGGGGGGGGGGGTTTCGGGCGAAACAGACAAAAGGGCTCTTTAAAGGGGAGGTGGTATTGTGCACCCCAGACTGTTTTTAGACCCTGCATTGCAATGGGTTTTTTTGACAATTTTTCCCCGTTTTTGGTGAAATATTATTTTAGTTGTGCAGCCTGTACTTTATTAGGATACAGATCTTTTTATAGTAACTGCGGGGTTTTTTTGATAGGGGGAAAAAAAAAAAAAAAAAAAAACAAAAAAAAAAATATGCCAGCTCCCCAATAATGTCAGCATAGGATCTTGCCATCTGTATCCGCTGGAGATGGGTAAGAACAGCCCATGTAAAAAGGAAATTTTTTTTTTTTTCCGTTAAAAAACAAAAAAAATTTTATTGGTAAAAGCAAAATAAAAAACTAGCAAGTCCAAAAAATGGGGCACTCCCCTAAAAAAATAGATCAGCCAAAAACTAACGGTTTCGGGGTAAAAAGCCCTTAAAGTAACATCAAATAATGTAAAAAAAACATTTTAAAAACCAAAGTGTACAAAATAAGATTGTCTTACCTGTGTCCCCCTTTGCCGGGAGCGAAACACTTCCGGAAACTCACCATAACACCCGGGGGAAAGCGTAAAGCATTCGCAGAAGGCTATGCCAAGCAACAATGGGTAAGGGCAGATCGTCACAGAAATACGTCACAGACATGCGCAGAAAGCGCAAAAAAACGGCAATGCCACATAGGTATAGTGCAGAGAGAGAAGAAGAAAATGAACTATAATTAAGCAGAATTAACACTGCAAAATCCCAAAAACTGCACGACAGCACGCCGGGAAAACGGGACACAGGGTACAAACTTGAAAAGGCTGTAATAATCAATGACATTAACATTAATAATGGAACATGATTTCCCTCTTGTGGTTTTAGACCCTAGGCTGGGTGGTATTAAGTGTCAGGATCCAATAGGCTTCTTTATCGTGTAATAACCTTTCCATATTACCACCTCTAGTGGGTTTATAGATTTTATCAATGCCCACGACCTTAAGCCCCGTGAAATTGCTATCATGGATGTCCCTAAAATGCAGAGAAAGACCCGATCTATTTCTAATTGCTGTATTGGTTATGTCATGGACATGTTCCAAAAATCTCACTTTGAGCTTACGGGTGGTGCTTCCTACATAATAAAGATTGCATGTGGTACAGATAGCTAAATAAATGACAAAGTTTGAATTACAATTGATAAATTGTTTGATAGTATAATTTTTTGTGTTGTCACTATTGCTAAATTTGTTTGTTTTAAGAGCAAAATTACATGTTCTACAATGTCTGGACCCACAGTTAAAGAAACCCTTATTATTATCATCCAACCAAGATTGTCTTGGATGATCTCGAGATATACAAGACGGGGACAATAGGCTCCCTAGTGTCCTGGGTCTCCTAGTAACTATCCTGTACCCTTTTTCTAGGACAGATTGCAAAATAGGATCTTGGTTTAATAACATTAGATTTTTTTGAAAAATTCGTTTGATTTCAGGGACTTGGTGTGTGGAATCAATGACTAAGGTTAATTTGGTAGCTTCTTGATTTTTGGGTTTAGGGTTATGTAAAAGATTGGCTCGTTCGCGTTGTTTCATTTTTTTAGTTGCTCTATTTAGGGCCCATCTCGGATATCCCCTATTTTTAAGTCTGATACAGACCCTTTGCTCTTCTGTTTTATAATCCAATTCCGAGCTACAATTACGCTTGGCTCTGTGCAACTCTCCTATGGGTACAGATAAACGAGTGTTTCTGTCATGAAAACTTTTGTAGTGCAGTGTGGTGTTACCTGATGTGGGTTTTCTGTATGTTTTGCTGATGATTTTGCACTCTGGTTTGCCACTCAAGGTGAGGTCCAAAAAATTTATTTCACATTTTTCCATCACTCCCAAGAATTTAAGATTTAGGGGATTATTATAAAGATAATCCAGAAATTCTGGCACGGCAGGCACATCACCCCCCCATATAATTTGGAGGTCATCTATGTTCCTGCGGTACCAGAAGATATCCCCAAAAAAAGGATTGTCCTCAGTGTAAATATAAATACTTTCCCACCACGCGACCGTCAGGTTAGCCAATGAGGGCGAAAATTTCGCCCCCATTGACACCCCTTTTAGCTGCAAGAAAATGTCGGTATTATGCTTGAAGAAGTTGTGAGTCATAAGAAACTCCATACACTGATGAAAAAAATTCCTGAACTCCTGAGAGTATGTGGTATGATTGTGTAGGTGAAAATCCAGTGCCCTGGTGGCAACAGCATGTGGGATGCTTGTGTACAATGATTCCACATCACATACAATCCACCTCATATTCTTTTCCCATGTGATGTTCTCCATGTTAACCAAAACATCCTTGGTATCTTGAAGATACCCTGGAATAGTTCTAACCAAAGGTTGGAGTATAGAATCTACCCATTGACCCAATCTCTCCAACAATGAGCCCATGCCCGAAACAATCGGACGCATGGGAGGTTGATTGATGCTTTGTGTCCTTCGGTGGCCGTACACCCCGGTATTATAGGTCTTCACCTAATATAAACTCTACCTCTTTTGAGGAATATTTGAGAGCAAATTTTTTGCAATATAGTTGTCTTTTCTCCTTATATTTTTTTGGTTTGGGTTCTGGATAGTTTTTGATGGTTTTGTGTCAGATAAAGAGGGGGACATTCCCCTGTAAATAATTCTTTTTTTCCTTTTTATAAATTGTCCCGCCCTCATGGGCCATTCTGATGATTAGTTTTCCTTTTGCGAAATTTGATTAAGGCAATACTCTGTTTTTGGTTGATTCAGATATTTGTTATTTGATGGGAAAATCAAAAAAATACCTGAGATCCTCTCGATGGCTTGTTAAAAACAATCCATGAGGGGAGCTCGTGACTGGAGGGGATAAAACTACTTTCGGGGTGGAAAATTCCCCCCTCAACAACATTAAATGGAGACCTCTGTAAATTTTTTGCAGACATATGTTTGACTTTGATGGTGCCCACTTAAATTTGAAAAACGAAATTTTGTAGTCAGCAGGTGTATTGTTAGGTGCAAAAAATACCTTTGTTATCCTTAACTTTCAGTAGGGGTTTTTTTTTCACTTGGCGCGGGCCCCAGCTTTTTTCATAGATCCCCTTGATTTAAAATTTTTGAATACGCAATTTTGTAGTCACCGCAGGTGTATTGATAGGTGCAAAAAAACCTTTTATTACGTATACATTTCAGATAGGTGTTTTTTTCCCTTGGCGGGGCCACTTTTTTTCATAGAGCCACCTTGCACTTAAATTTTAATACAAAAAATTTTGTCACTGCGGTGTTTGATAGGTGAAAAAAAATACCTTTTAAAATTTATCCAAAACATTTCGATAGGTGTTTTTTTCTTTTGGCGCAGTCCAGCTTTGTTCATGGCCACCTTGCACTTAATTTGAATACGCAATTTTGTCGTCACCGCAGGTGTATTGATAGGGCAAAAATAACATTTTATTATCCGTATACTTTTCAGAAGGTGTTTTTTTCATTTTGGGCAGGCCAGCTTTGTTCATAGACCCACCTTGAAACTTACTTTTAAAATACAGAATTTTGTAGTACCGAGGGTATTTGATGGTGCAAAAAACTCCACTTTTATTATCGTATACATTTCAGATAGGAGAATTTTTTCACTTTGGCACAGGCCAGCTTTGTTCATAGAGCCATTTCCCTTTAAAAATTAAATACAGCAAAATTTGTCACCGAAGGGGGAATGATAGGTGCAAAAAATAACTTTTATTCCCCTTTATACATTTTCAGTTGGTGTTTTTTTTCATTTGACGCGGCCGTTTTGTTCATAGAGCCACCTTGCATTAATTGAATACAGCAATTTTTTAGTCACCGCAGGTGTATGGTGGGTCAAAAATACCTTTATTACCCAATTTTTTTTTAAAAAGCTGTATTGCACGTGGGCGGCCTAGTTTTTTTCAAAAAGCCACGTTGCCCGAAAATTCTGATCGAAAAATTTTCTGAATGTTCTCGTTTGTCATTGCGAAAAAAAACACAATTTCTCCGTGAAATTCTGAAATTTTTATTGGGCTCGTTGAATCTCAGTTTGGCGCGAAGTGCACTTGTATGTATTTTTTTAAAAACTACAATTCCAGTCCTACGGGCTTTTTGTAAATCACTGGACTGAAGGAAGAACACTTTTGTTTTGTCTTACGGTCTTCCACCAGACCGCAATTTCACAGGTATTGCAAGAAACATTTCAGTTTTTAAATCCTAGTTGGTGTAAAAAAATTTGAGGGATTTAAGAATAGCTGTGTTTTTCCCGTCTTTAATAAGAACTTTCAAAAAACCTTCCAAAACTTCTCAAATTTTTATTTTTCTGAACATGGAGCGAAATGCAGGTGGTAACGAGCAAAGGGGGGGGGGCATGGAGAGAGGTACGAGGAAGTGCTCCTTCCAGTGCTGGCGACAAAAAGCAAGCAGGGGTCGTCGGTTGCAGGACGTCGGGCCTGTCATCGTGGGGTCGGGCCCTGTGAATCTCAAAACGACCCCAACTGTTCTTCAGTGGGTTAATGAAAACCTGATCCAGCAGTCTTACCTTTCGTCCCCCCATCACGGCCCCAAAGTCTCCAGCTATCGCCCTTTTTCCCAACTGAAGCGAAGGGACCCCAAATGTAAAATCATGTCCCCACCACTGGGGATATCCCTTTTCTGAAGACCTGTTTGATGACAAGAGGGGTTTGGGGGTTCAGAAGGTGAAAAAAGTCAAGAGGCCCCAAAGAGGATGATTTTGTTGCTCTGACCCCCTTTTTACGATGCCACAGGACGCCCAAGTCCCCTGGTTGATGATGATATGACGACATTGCGGATCCAACGGGGTTTTCCTTTTCAGCAGAATTTTTGCTTCGCGTTTCATACGGCGAGGAAAAGAGTGGGGTGTGCAGTACGGGTCCCCCCAAAAAAAGGGAGGGGCCCGGCGCAGAATCCGTGTTGATCCCCCACCAGGTCACGGAAACCCCGTCCTGTTATCCCCCGTGAAAAGGCCCAGGAACCCCTAAGCCTGGGCCTTTTTTGAGTAACCCTTGATTCCCCCGCGTGTCTACCCCGCCTTTCCCCGTAAACACATCGTAGAGGCAAGAACTTAGGTTTTTAACCCCCACCAACATTTTAGTCACATGCAGCAATGCATGAGTTGAAAGGGACAACACTTGCCAAAAAAAGGGCCCACACCGATCCCGGGTTTAAACCCACTGTCAACCCCCCTGCCCCGCCTCCTCCCCCCCCCCCAAAGCGTTCCTAGCTCCCCATGTCCCAGAGTCATATCAGGATCGCCCCCGCTTCAGCCTCCACCGTCGCCCGGAACCACCAGCCCACCAAAAGACCCACCCTCCCTTCCCCTTCCACCGTTTGAGACCTGCACGCCGTCAGTGGTAAGTCTAGACCCCACCTTTCTGTTTCCAGGTTTGGGACGAAGAAACACTTTAAACCCCCAAAAACACCCCAAAGCCAAAAGCCTGAATGTCGGATTGCCAGGCTTTGGGCCCTTTGGGGAAATGTTCCCTTTCCTTTGGGTGGAAAAGATGGGTTCCCCCACTTCATGGCCCTTCCTTCCCTAATACCAATTCCGAGCAGGCTTTCTTTCCCAGAAAAGCCGCCCCTCCCTGGCCACCACGTGCATCAAAATTTCCAGCGCGTTGTCTGCATCTGTGTCGGGGAAAAGCCTTTTTCCCACCGCACAGGGAAAATAGTAACCCGGGCCCAAAGGCGCAATATCTCTGGACAGCTCACTGGGAGCTGGGTGGGTCTCGGTGGTGAGGGTGGCTTGGTCACACACGCTTTTAAAAACCGCAGGGAGGGTGCAGGGTTTTTCCCCCCCAAGGCCCTTGGGTGGAATCACGGCCAGAGAAAACCCGGCCGTGTTTAAATTAATCTGCTTGGGGGACCTCCCCCATACAGGGGGAGCTGTGGACGGCTCTCCGCAACGAGACCGAGCGTGGCTGGGTGACAAGAAAACCCTTTTGCCGGCAAGGGTGGGGCTAACGGTGTATCTGTGGCGCCCTTAAATCGTAGCTGGAGCAAAACCCCGCCTGGGACATGTCATGAACCTTGTCATCCCGAAAAATTTTTAAAGGTTCCCCCGGTTTTGGGCTGCCTGTGAGGGGGGTGAGGTCTGATTTGAATTCCGCCGTTGCCCCTGCTTCGTCCCGCCCCGGCTGCGTTGCCGCATCGTGGCCTCCCTGTCAACCCCCTTGTTGACGTGGCGATTTTTGGGAGCAGCGCAAACCATTAAGTAAATTGAAGTGACACATGGCCGACAAGCAAAGGTGCGACCTCGGGGGTTGAACCACCGAGAGTGGAGGGAGGTGAAAGAGCTTGCACCATCCTTGCCCGTTTTGAAGAAGCCACAAAAATGGTCAGTGCGGACAATGCCCCTTTTCACATGGTTGTGGTGTTTTAGTTTGGAACGATCGTTGGCACTCTGAAAATCAGGTCCCCAGGACGGAGGAGGGACGGAACAGATGCAGAACCCGGAACTTTCTTCCGCGAAACAAAAGGCCCGCATTTCACAAATTTTTTTTGGTTTCATTAGGCAGTGGGTTTTGGGGTCCCGGGGTGTGCAAGGCGGCGATCAGCTCCAGGGTCATCATCTGAGGGGAAGTCAGGGCTGTGTTGAAGTGTGCCGGGGGAAGCGGAGAAGGAGGGGTATTCCTAGACACGGTTACCGAGTCCCCGCCTTGGGGAAAGGGTTGGAGAATAAAAACCCTCAAAATGAAAAAAGTTACTGGGTGGCCACACTCCTGGATCCCCGGTACAAAATAAAACTCGTTCTTTTTCCCCCCCCAAAAAGAGAGTAAAAAAGCAGGGAAATGGAGACCTTGCTGATTGATCAAAAGGAGGACATCTGTTTCGTTTGCTTACGTTCTTTAAGTGGGTCAAGGGGAACAACGTCAAAGACGTGAAAACAGTAGAGTGCCAAGTAGCCGAGTGCAGCAGCAGCGGCAAGTGGAGAAAGCCCAATGGGGACCTCTGGCCAAACTTTATTATATCACCCAAAGATGAATGCGGGGACAATCCAACACACAGAGACCCGCTTAAGACATGGTGATGATTCTGCGTTCAAACCCTGTTTTTGGATGTGTTCGGACCCCTTGACTTCGGGTATCCCAAATGGATTAATGGCCCGCGCTCGCTGCCAGCCATAGAGGTGTTGTCCTCCCAGCAGCCGCGTCATATTGAGGGACCTTCAGCACAGTGGAGGAGTCATTACGACAAAGCATCCGGCTTTCACAGATAAGGGATTGTTTGACTTTATTTAAGATAATCAGGCATGGATCTCTGATGTGTTGTGCCCCCAAATTTCGAGGTCACGTTTTTGCCGGCTACTTACATTCCTCTTAAACGAAATGGTCCTCTTGAAAACTTTTTTTTAAAATGATAATTTCTTACTGCAAATTTTTTTTTCTCAGTTCCCCAAAATTCTTTTGCTGGTTTTTCTGTGGGAGACTGTAAAAGACAGCAAGGTTTCATGACAAACCGATTCATTTACTCATTCACTTTTGAATTTTTACGCATTGTCAATGGTTTTGGGGGCATGGTGCTATAATCTGGTCCCTTTTAAAGAAATGTGGCTTCTAATGGCTTTTTTTCCCTAACAAATTTTTTAAAAGTGGCTGAGAAGTATTTTTTAAATTTTTTGGGGGGGCTGGTCTGTGAGTACAGCTTAATCATGGTCCTTTGGGAAAAGAAATGTGCATTTTTGTGGGATTTCTCCCCTCACAATTTTTAAAAGTGGCTGAGAAGTTTTTTATAATTTTTTGGGGTCATGTTGTTTGAATTGCAGCAATACTACAGGTCCCATTTTAAAAATGTGGTTTCCAAGACTTTTTTTCTTACAATTTTCAAAAATGGCTCAAGGGTCAGTTTTAATTTTTTGGGGGCATTTTGTGTAAATGCAGCTAGACTACAGGTCCCTTTTTCAAGAAAGTGGTTTCTAACAACTTTTGTTCTTCACAATTGTCAAAATGGCTCAAGGGTCATGTTTTAAATTTGGGGGGGGGGCATTTTGCGGGAAAGCAGCAGATACAGGTCCCTATTGAAAAAAAAGTGGTTTCTAACAGACATTTGTTCTTCACAATTTGCAAAGGGGTCAAGGGGGGGATGTGCTTTCAAAAACAGAAATGGGTAGGACCTGTTAAAAAATATTGCAAAATGACTTTTTTTTGAAAGATCTTTAAAATAGCTAGAAATTTCCTGAGTAAACAACCCTTTAAAAAATTAAAAAAAAAAAGAAAAAAAGCGTGGGGAATTAAATACTATTTTAAAAATGTGTTTTCTAGAATTAAACTACTAAAAAATTGCATGTACAAATAGCTGATAAAAAATATTCCTTAAATTTGTACAAGAGAGGAAAAAAAAGACTTGAAAGATATAGGTTACCCGGACGGTATGTCAATGTCCATTTTTAACTAAAATGGGGGTTCAAAGATCTTTTTTCCACCTTTTTTAATCTGGGGGTCAGCCAGGTTTAAGCATATGTGGTACAGAAAGGTAGTCAAGTCCAGTTCAACTAAAAAATGGTTTTAAGGGGATCCTTTTTTGGCATTTTTTAAAATCTGGGGGTCATGCAGGTTTGGGGCTCTGCTGTGGCCCAGGAAACGGGATAGTAAATGTCCAGTTCAACTAAAAATGGGGGTTTTCAAAGAACCCTTTTTCCCCAGCACTTTTTAATTGGGGCGCGGTTTTGGTCATATGGGGTGCAGAACAGTTATAGTCAATGTCCAGTTCTTTTAAAATGGGGGGTTCAAAAACCTTTTTTTCCCGGCCTTTTTAAATCTGGGGGTCATGCGGGGTTTGGGGGCTCATGCTGGGCCCCGGGACAGATTTGAAATGTCATTAAAACTAAAATGGGGGTTTCAAAGAACCCCCTTTTTTCCCGGCACTTTTTAAAGGGGGGGTATGAGGTTTGGGGCTCATGCTGGGGGCCCAGGACAGGGATAGTTATGTAAGAAACAAAAGGGGTGGTTGAAAGATCCTTTTTCGGCCTTTTTTAATCTGAGGGTCATGCGTTTTGGGGTATACTGCTTCAGGACGGGGGTATTAAAGTCCATTCAAAAAATGATGGTTAAAATATACCCCCCTTTCAGGCACTTTTTAATTTGTGGGTCATGCATTTTTGGGGTCGGGATAGGTAAAGACAGGGATAGTGAATGGGAGTGTTTTTTTTTTGTGGCTTTTAAACCCTAAGTGTGTTGCCTAAGTGTACCCAAATCCATTTGACTGTTGGGGATTTTAATTCCAGTTTTCCCACCCCAGTTTGGGGTAAGAATAAAGGTGTTGTTCCTCTCCCATAGACCTTAATGGTCATCGGCGATAATCTATTATCGACTATCGGAAATCGTCTTGATAATTGCCGATATCGACTATCGACCCGATGACGATAGTCGACGTAATCGCTCATCACTAGTTACAAGACGTTCATCAATAGGGGAAACTAGGCTTAAAACAATTCCTTATCTCCCTCCCTTGGTTGAACTTGATGGACATATGTCTTTTTTCAACCATACTATATAACTATATGTTTTTGTGGGAAATAAGACAGTTTTCCTTATTATCCCTGAATGCTATCATGCTATGGTTTAAATAGCTTAAACCTATGGTTACTGCAGTTGGATTCATGTTAAGTGGTTTTTGCAATGTACACTACGTATTGAATAGCTAACCTATGGTTGCTGGAGTTTAATTCATATGAAGATTTCTGTATGTAGGCTATGTACTGAATAGCTACTAGTGCATCTCAAAAAATTGGAATATCATTGAAAATTAAAAGGGTTCTCCAGGACTATCTTTTTATTTGTTATAGGGCTCACACCTGTATTATACTAAGCCTTGTAATTCATACTGTAATGAGTCTATACAATATCTGGGTTTCTCTATTTGACTTAAATTATTGATATCAATTATCTTTTCAGTGATATTCTAGTTTTTTGAGATGTACTGGTATGTCTTTGCAAAATAATATTTTTACTGCCGGGTGCTTTACTTGGTGTTCTGATCTTCTGAATGCTATCACTGTATAACTTATGCCTTGCAACCTTAGGTTACTATGCTTAGTTACTCAGGTTCTATCCTGTGGCCCTGCATGCTATATTCTAATATCTTATGCTTTTGCAAAACTTTAGTTTACTGTAGTTTGGGTTCTCACATTCCTGTATCTTCTGACTACATTGAAGGTTCATTTTTGTACTGCTCTGCTTCAGTGAAGCCAGAAGCTTGTTTTGCTCCTTCAGTCTCTTTGATTTTAACCCTTTACCGCCAGAGCCAGTTTTGGCCTTCCTAACAGAGCCCTGTTTTTAAAATCTGGCATGTGTCACTTTATGTGGGAATAACTTTTAGATACTTACACCTATCCATGTGATTCAGAGATTGTTTTCTCGTGACACATTGGGGGACATGTATGAAAACTGTCTAGGTCTAAGACTTTCTTTGTTGCCCATAGCAACCAATCAGAGCTCCCCTTTCATTTTTCAGAGAACTATATTAAATGAAAGGTTTGCTATGGGCAACAAGGAAAGTTTTAGACCAAGACAGTTTTCATACATGTGGCCCATTGTGCTTTAGGTTAGTAAGAAATATTAATGTGTACCAATGATTATTCATGCGCATGCTGTATTTCCATTGGTTAGGGTGGGCTTGTCATTTAACCCTTTCATATCATGTAACAATTTGTCTATAAAATAAAGGCCTGAGAGGCTTTGCTCCCAGAGTGATTTTGAATTCCAACCTGTGACTCATCATTGCTCTCCCGCGGTAGCCAGCTGGCGACACCCAAAGATGTGACCCTTCTTGGAGTAGTAAGTATAATAACTTATTACTCTGACAGTTCAATACAATCCTTGTTTTTTTGTGAAAAATATCAAAATATCTTGAAAACTAGGAACCATTTGCCATTTTCCAAGTGCGTGTAAGACAGATAGTTATTCCACTCAAAATAGTTTATAACTAGCATCTGCCATATGTCTACTGTAAATTGGCATCATTTTTTAAATGTCTTTTTTTGACATTAGAGGGCTTAGAAATGTAAAATAATTGTTCACATTTTCAAGAAAATTTGCAAAATAGATTTTTTTAGGGACCAGTCCAGTTCTGATGTGACGTTGTGGAGCCTGTATGTTAGATACCCTCTTACCCCATCTAAGAAACTAGACTTCTTAAGGTATTTAAAAAAGCATTTAGGAACTTTGCTAACCCTTCAGGTATTTTCCAGAAATTAAAGCAAAGTGAAGATGAAATTTCAACATTTCACTTTTTTTTTGCGAATTTTCAATTTTTATCCATTATTCACTGGAACACGGTAGATGTGACAAGAGAAATGAAACTCAACATCAATTCAAAACTTAGCAAACATGACTCTTTCAAGGACTTCAGTATCGAGTGGAGACACAGGAGTACGATCCTGTTAAATGCACAGTCAATAGAATATCCGCCACCACATACAGCGTTTTCTTTATAGTTTTAATCACTTCTCAAATAGATATATGTATATTCATCCACATATGGTATTTATACTATAGTCTTACATGACCTGAAGTCCAGAAATGGCTCAAATGAGTCTCCTCCTTTCCATCAGCGTTACTTCGTTACACGCCATAAGAGGTTTCAGCTAGCCGCCTCCATTGGGCTAGCATGTCCTAAATGGATCCTGGCAGTACATCCTACTTGCTTCTCGGTCAACTCTGCAACTCTGCAATATACATATGTCTATTTGAGAAGTGATTAAATCTATAAAGAAAACGCTGTATGTGGTGGCGGATTTTCTATTGACTCAGCATCAATTCCCCAGATTATGCCATTTTTAGATACCCACTTACCCCATCTAAGAAACTAGACCTCTTAAGGTATTTAAAAAAGCATTTAGGAACTTTGTTAACCCATTAGGTATTTTCCAGAAATTAAAGCAAAGTGAAGATGAAATTTTAAAATGTCACTTTTTTTGCGGATTTTCAATTTTTATTCATTATCCACTGGAACACGGTAGATGTGACAAGGGAAATGAAACTCAACATCAATTCAAAATTTAGCAAACATGACACTTTCAAGGACTTCAGTATCGAGTGGTGACACAGGAGCACGATCCTGTTAAATGCACAGTCAATAGAAAATCCGCCACCACATACAGCGTTTTCTTTATAGTTTAATCACATCTCAAATAGACATATGTATATTCATCCACATAGGGTATTTATACTGTAGTCTTACATAATCTGAAGTCCAGAAATGGCTCAAATGAGTCTCCTCCTTTGCATCAGCGTTACTTCGTTACACGCCATAAGAGGTTTCAGCTAGCCGCCTCCATTGGACTAGCATGCCCTAAATGGATCCTGGCAGTACATCCTACTCGCTTCTCGGTCAACTCTGCAATATACATGTGTCTATTTGAGAATTGATTAAATCTATAAAGAAAACGCTGTATGGGGTGGCGGATTTTCTATTGACTCAACATCAATTCCCCAGATTCTGCCATTTTAAGATACCCTCTTACCCCATCTAAGAACCTAGACCTCTTAAGGTATTTAAAAAAGCATTTAGGAACTTTGTTAGCCCATTAGGTATTTTCCAGAAATTAAAGCAAAGTGAAGATGAAATTTCAAAATGTCACTTTTTTTTGCGGATTTTCAATTTTTATCCATTATTCACTGCAACACGGTAGATGTGACAAGGGAAATGAAACTCAACATCAATTCCCCAGATTCTGCCATTCTTAGAGATATCCCATATGTAGCCCTGGTGCGCTATTTGGTTCAACCGCAAACCTCAGAGTAGGAGGAGCATCTACCAGACTTTGGGGTCTCATTTTCATTATGATTTTATTTAGGCACCATTTCAGGTTTGCGGACACCCTAAGGCGCTAAAACTTAATAAACACCCCTAAAAAGTAGAAACTACACCCCTTAAGGAATATATCCAGGGGTGCAGTGAGTATATCGACCCCATGGGTGATTCATACATTTTATTAGTGTTAGGCTCTGAAAATGAAAAAAAAAAAATTCCAACAATCTGCAATTTTAGCTGAAAATGTTTAATTTTTCAAGGAATCCTGGAAAAAGCATCCCAGATTTTGTTATGTAATTTCTTCTTAGTTCGGCAATACCCTGCATGTGGGTGTTAACTGCTGTTTGGGTGCATGGCATCGGTGTACAAGGGAGGGTACGGTAGGTGCCGTGTCGCATTTTCAAGGCCCCCAAAGTAGCAGAACAGGTGAAACCTTTCAGATGTTTCCTCATTTTTGATTCAACTCCCCTCAGGGATCTCATCTAGGGTTGTTTTGTGCATTTTTGACACACAGGTTTATCGTAGTTTTTTTAGCATTGTGCCATGAAAATGGGTGGTAAAAAACGCAATTCCGCCATTGTTTTTTGGGCTTCATTTTTCCGGTGTTCACTGTGTGGAATAAATGACAGGATAACTTTACTAAGCAGGCCGGTACAATTACAATTATATAAATTTTATATTTTTTTTTATGCTTTATAACTTTTACACAAAAGAAATGCGTTTATAAAAATTTAGTTTTTATGTTGTCATAGTCTGACAGCCATAAATGTTTTTATTTTTCTGTATACGGGGCTGCTTATGGGCTTGTTTTTTGCAGGATGAGTTGACATTTTTTATTGGTAACATTTTGGGGTACATATGATGCTTTTATCACTTTTTATTAAGGTTTCTGTCAGGCATTTTGAACAAAACAAAGCAATCCTAGTAGTGTTTTTTATTTTTATTTTTTACAGAGGTCACCGTGCGGTATTATTGACATGCTAGTTCTACTCAGCAGGTTGATATGATTACAGTGATACCAATTTGTAGATTTTTTTATGTTTTACTACTTTTACACAATAAAAACACTTTTATTCAAACTATAGTCTGAGAGCTATAACTTTTTTAATTTTCTGTGTATGGTGCTGTATAGCAGCTTGTTTTTTATAGGATGATTTGATGTTTTCATTGGTATAGTTTTTTGGGGGACAAGGCTTTTTGATTGCTTTTAAATCTTTTTGGAAGGCAGGGTGAAGAAAATACTGCAATCCTAGAAGTGTTTTTTATTTTTAACAGCGCTCACCGTGCAGTATCCATGACAAGTTTTACTCCCTACAATGAGACGATTACAGCGATACCCAATTTATATAGTTTTTTTTATGTGAAAGCACTTGTGAAAGTGTTTTTATTGTGTAAAACATCGCTGTCTTCTGATAGCCATAACTTTTTTATTTTTCTGTATATAGAGCTGTGTGCGGGTTTTTTTTGCAGGATGAATTGATGTTTTAATTGGCACCACTTTGGTGTTTGTATGAGTTTTTGATCACTTTTTATTCCATTTTATGTGCTGCGGGATAAACAAAAATCGCAATTCTGTGACTTTATTTTTTTACGGCGTTCACCGTGCGGGTTAAATAACATGACAAATTTAAAGGGTAAGTCATTAAGCACATGGCAATACAAAATATGTGAACTTTATTTTTTATCTTTTTTCGGGCGATTGGCATTTGTAAACAGGAAAAGGGTGGTATATGTGTTTTTATTTTATTTTTCATGTTTGTGTTTTACTTTTTTTTTTTTTTATCCCATTTTTCACTTTTCCCCATAGGGGATTTGTATCAGCAGGCCTCAGATCACTGTTACAAAGGAGGTCAGTACACAGCATAGCTGCTGTATACTGGTCTCCATGGCAACTGTCAATGACCATGCCCACAATGCATTGCGGGCATGGTGACGTCACCTGACAGCCAGGATACTTTACTAAAGCATCCAGGCTGTCAGGTAGGAGACCAGCAACAGAGCTGAGTGTTGCTTGCTGCACCGATTACAGGCAGGAGGAGCTCACTCTTCCTATCTGTAACTTCGCTATCATGATCATCACAGATCGTGATAGCAAAGGGTTAATCAGTCGCGGCCAGAGTTCACTCCAGCTGCGGATGATGTGGCATGATGCCAGCTGTAATATACCACTGGTCCCATGCCACAATCTTGCGAGCTCACAAGATCTCCATGACGTACCCATACGTCAATTTGCGGGAACCCCTTCCCAACCATGATGTATGGGTACGTCAAATGTCGGTAAGGGGTTAATTAGCACACACTGGCTTTCACTTGCTTGGATTTCAGGGAAGTTCAGCTTTGTATGTGGTATAGTTCTGCGCCACCATGTGATTGCTGTTGTTACTGCTTATATCTTACAAATATAATTATTCAAAATATATAATGTATATGTTTCAGATACCTCAGTCAGACCACAACTGCAGGGAGACCTTCCCTAATGAGGACATCTATCCTCAAAGCGATGCACTATATCATTGTGCCTGGCATGATGTCACACTATTATCTCCATAGATATTAATGTTGCCATTGTACTCTTTAGACCTACTCTGCTAGCCTCTCAAGTAATATCCCACAAGATCAGATGTGGGGAATCTGATTAAGGATCTGTACAAGTATCTTCTTTGGAGTGAAGAAAAGTGAAGTTGCACGTGACGTTTTAACTAATCAGCGGTTTCTAATCTTTATGTATTTCCAGTTAAGAATCAATAACAAGACTATTCTCCTAAGTATACACATTCCTAAGTTCATTCGGCAATCCATCCCTTCGACTACAGTTCCCCTGGGAGATTCCACCTCTAGGGGCCTAAGGTTTTACTAAGTGAAGGACTCCCCTACAGTTCTGGTGGAGACCCGCCTCTGTGGGTTCTCCCTCTCAGCTCTCATGCACTGACACAAATATAGCTTCTGTACTAAATACGGTTACTCTGGGTTTTTTCCTGGATCAGGAGAAGGTGAAAATCAATGGCTGAACCCTGATAACCCAGTCCAAGAGTACTGTACTCCAGTATGGATAAGAGAGCTGAGGTGCTGAAGGTTCAAATACCTTACAGAGGTGAAAGTAGCCAAGTTATCCAAAAGCATTATAACAGTAATAGTGCTAAGCTGTGGGATACTATGAATAAAAGAGCTGATGAGCCAATGGCTCAAGTACACTATGGAGGTGATCATGGCCAAGTTGTCCAAGACCATTGTACTATTAGTAGTGCTAAGCCGTGGGATACTATGGATAAAAGTTATAAAAGTTACCAGGCTACATCTGCCCAACTGGGCTCAAAAGACACAATGAAGCTTTATCAAATCAGATGCAGATGAGTAGACCTATACAGAACTCCCTAATATGATTTCCATAGCAAACTTAGCTTCAGCTTCTTCCTCTGCAGTCATCTCATAAAGTAATAGCCTGAGTAACATAATTACTGTATAACCCTAAGGTTATTGGGCCACAACTGTAGATGAGCTGTGAAGCGGTGCCCAGAGGGAATACCAGCTTCACCAGAAGGCTATGTTAATGAACTTGTTGACACATGGCTCCACTGAAAGCCATTTGAGGCTGGAGAGCATCTCGATGAAGCTATGCTATGACTTGTCAAGCAAGAGAGTCAAATTTGTCAATCTGAATCAATTGATGTGATCTTATTAGTGCTATGGAAAAAAAAAGTCTTGTGGCAGCAAGACTTATGACAGCAATAGTAAGTAAGTGCTCATTTTGGTCCCAGGTAAATCTAAGGGCCAGTGAGTTTGGTCGTAGGAGTCTATTGCAGTTGGAATTCTTTGCAAAGTGAAATAAGTCTCAAAAGTGGCTAGACCATCATTGCTCCTGTGATGAATTCCACAATAGAAGCAATTCTGTGGCTCATGCTTATGTGTAAACAGCTTTTTAAGACGACTGTAATTTCCTGACAAGTGCTACGAATCTACCAAAGGGTAGATAATCTGTGTTCCTCAAGTGAGGACAACCATAGAAGCAAGTTAATGGTTTTAAAGTAGGTAGGAATCTCCAATCAACAAGATCCTTTTCACACCAGTACCTTGGTCTATCTGACTTTGCATACATTCCATAGAGGCTGAATAGCCCGTCTAGAAGATTGTATGGTTTAAGACCTCTACTCTCCATAAGTAAGCAAGCTGTCCCCCAGTCTCTAGGAGCTTAAGGCGGCAAGTATGCACTTCTTATTTATGCCAGGCTGCAACGAAATTCAGTAAAAGTCTGTACAGACAGCACTACAGTAGTGGCTTACATAATTAATGAAGGAGAAACTAGGTCCCTCATCCTCATGAAAGAAGCTTATTAGATCTTCTTCATGGGAAAGTTTCTGCATCTCCTTACCACCTAGATTTCCCAGCAAGTCTAAACATCTTGGAAGATGAGCTAAGCAGAGGCACAAACGTACTGAGCGAATGGTCTCCCAATCAAGACATTTTTGCCCGAAGTCGGGAAACTCTAGTAGAAGGCCTTTGTGACAACAAGTGTCCTTTCCATGTACAAGGTAAATTAACCATTTGTGGTGAATGCCACTGATTTACGTATTTTTGGACTATAAGACACACATAGATTTTAGAGGGGGAAAATAGGAAGAAAACAAATTTTAAGCAAAAAGTGTGGGTTGAAGTGTAGTTTTCTGGGAAACGTGGCTTTTTGATCACTTTTTATTCAAATTTTTTGGGATATTAAATGACCAAAAAAACACAATTTTGGCGTCTGGAATTTTTTTCTTCTACGGTGTTTAGTGTACAGGATAAATGATGTTATAATTTAATAGATCGGACTTTTGCAGATGTGGCGATATTAAATATTTGTAACTTTATTATTTTATTATTTGTAAAATGACAAAAGGGAGGTGATTTAAACTTTTAATATGTTTTAAAACTTTTTTTTTTTTTATTTAATACTCAGTCCCCTAGGACACTTGACCAGTAGGGGGCACACTTCCTTGTCCTATATACAGCAGTACTATTATACTGCTGTGCATAGGATTTTTCATTCATTACCTATTACACCCTGCCATAGGCATTTGAGGACCTTTGGAGGACCTTTATCCTAAAGACGGCCTTCCTTTTGGTCATAACCTCCACTGAATGCGTTGGAGAGCTACAGGCTTAAAATCAACCAAACCCAATTGTGTAGTCCTCCAAGACAAGTTAACCTTTGTTCTCTTCCAAGCTTCAGTCCTTCACAGTCTTACATCACCCAGAGCATTAGCCTTCCACCTCAATTATTATTATTATTTGACTTTGAAAAGTCTTCTACTTCACAGGAGGATCTTCGTCAACTCAATATAGTAAGATGCCTAATGATATATCTAGGAAAGACTTCCCTTTCAGGAAGTAGGAAGTCTTGCTTATATTCTTCTCTGGTGCAATGAACGGACTAAAAAACCCAAATACACTTTCAGGTTTAGAGATATGATAACCTATGGTTGCAAGTCTGGAGCTTTGAACATAACTTCTTTGGAGCCCATAGTACCAGGGTTCTGTCAACTTCTACAGCCTATAGAGATTTAGGTTTTGTTTGGACCAGATGTGACTTCCAAAAAATAAATTTAATAGCGATCAAAATGCCTTGTCCGTCAAAATATTATACCAATAAAAACGTCAAATCATCCCGCAAAAAAACAAGCTGCTAAACAGCTCCGTACACAGAAAAATAAAAAAGTTATGGCTCTCAGACTATGACAAAGCAAAAACGTGTTTTCTTATTTGAATAAAATGTTTTTATTGTGTAAAACAGTAAAAGAGAAAAAATATACAAATTGGGTATCACTGTAATCATATCGACCTGCTGAGTGTCATTTAGCATGTCGGTGACCGAAGGAAAAAATAAAAATAAAAAACACTACTAGGATTGCTGTTTTCTCCAAACGCCGACTATACGAGACTATGATGACATAAAAACACATTTTTTATAAACACATTTCTATTGTGTAAAAGTAATAAAACATAAAAACTATATAAATTTTATATCATTGTAATTATACCAACCAGCATAGTAAAGTTATCCTGTCATTTATACAGCGAGTGCTGTAAAAATGAAACACAAAAAGTGCTGTAAAAATGAAGCCCAATGGTAAAAAAACTATGGAATAACTGTGCGCCCAAAATGCACAATCCACCCCTGGATGAGAAATTTGGGGGGTTGTTGAACCAAAATGGGGGGGACTTAGGGAAGGGGTTTAACCTGTCTGGTATTTTTGGGGCTTTGAAAAAGGGAAAGGGGCCCCCAAACCCAAATCGGGCATTCCAAAAGCCAAATAGCGCTCCCCCCATGTACCCCCTTTCTTTGTCCCAAAAACAGCATTTTACCCCCCACAAAAAAGGGTATTGCCAAAACCCTTTGGAAAGGGAAAATTTTTGTAACAAATTTTGTAAAGCTTTTTTATCTGGGGTTTTCCTTGTAAAAATTAAAAAATTTTTAGCAAAATTTGGAGATTTTTGGGAAAAAAAAAAAATTTTTTTTTCATTTTCAGAGCCTAACGCAAAAAAAATTTAGTGAAACACCTGTTGGGGTTGATATACTAAACGAAATCCCGGGATAAATTCCTTAAGGGGTGTAGTTTCCATTTAGGGGGGTTTTTTTAAGGAGGGGTTTAAAATAAGTTTTAGCCCCTTACATGTCTGCAAACCTTTTAAGGGTGCCCAAAAAAATGTATTGAAAATGACACCCCAAACCCCAGAAATGTGTTTTCCCCTTATCTGAGGCGCCCCCGGGCCACGTATGGGAAAACCCCCAAAAAAATGGCGTTTTTCGGGGAATTTGATGTTGAGTTTTTTTTCCCCTTGTCACATTCCCGGGTCCCAGTAAATAATGGAAAAAAAAATTTAAAAATTTCTGCAAAAAAAAAATTTAAAAAATTTTAAAAATTTTTAACCTTCATTTGCCTTATTTTTTTTGAAATAAGGGGAAACCCAAACTTCCAAAACTGCCTTTTTAACATATTTTAAAGGTTTTGTTTTTTTTTTTAGATGGAGTCTTTTTATGGGGAAAATCTAAAAAACCAGGCCCCCTCAAACCCAAATTCAAAATTTGGAAAGGGGTCCCAAAAAAAACCAATTTCCGAAAATGGGAAAAAATTACTACTAAATTTCTTGCTAACTTAAAGAACCCAATGTGTCACGGGGAAAAACTTTCCTTTTAATCACATGGTTTGGTTTAAAAAATTAAAAAAAAGAAAAAAATCACATAAAAGAAAACACGTCAGTTTTTAAAAAAAGGGGCCGTAAAGGAAAGCCCAAAAAATTTGGTTGGGGGTTTAAAAAGGGGTTTAAAAGTTAACCTCGACGAACTATGTTTGAGGCCCTAATGTGTTACCCAAACCAGTCTGGGGAGAAAAATTATAGGGTTAAAAGCCTTTAATTTGATAAAAAGGGATATGAAAAAAAAAAAAAAACGAAACAGTTTGCCATCTTTCATTGGTTGCTGTATTACATAGGCAATCTCACACAGTGTGGTGCATGGAGTGACTACATATCTGAGGCACGTGTCAGTAGTTCATTGGTATGGCATGTGTCTAAGGCCTTATTCTGTAGAAAATTAATGAAAAGGGGCGGAGCTTAAAACCCGGGTGCCCACTTTTATATTTTTGGGTTTTGATTTCCCCCAAAGAAGTTAAAACCTTCGCTAATTTTAAAGTTTTTAATACTTTAATACACAGGGCATTTTTGATTTTTTCTAATGCTACGTCACGGTGTCTTAATCTTGCTTGATTTCCCTTTTAAAACCATTTTTCCCAAGTTTTTTGGGGTCATTTGCAAAAAAAAAGACTGTCAAAAAAAAAATAAAGCTTACCCCTGAATAGAATTTAAAAGAACCCTAAGAAAAAGTATTAAATGAAAAATTTTTTTTTCCCTTCTCCCTCTTTTGAAATGCATTTATTCCAAGCCCTTTACTTTTACAAAACAATATGTGGTCAGGTGATTATTTTTTAAAAACCCAAAATCATACAAAAGCAGAATTTTCTTTTTTAACAACGAACTACAGCCTGAAGCTTGTTTTATCATTCCTGTTGACTTACTAGAAATTTATAAAGGGGTCAAATAACTTTCATATTTCCCTTTCATAATTATTGAGGGTTTTCAGAAATGTGAAAAAAGAAACTAAACCCTTTCTATGGTACACAACTTATATCCATATTTTTCTTACAATGCAAGACAAATGAATTGTTAAAAAAATTGTTTAAAAGTGAGGAACTGAATTCCCTACTATTACATTTTGTCACATTTTCGTTTTCCTTGGGCCTTTAAAGACATAATAACAACAAAGCTAGAACCATAAATGCTTTTAATGGGAAATTTTAAAATTGTCAAAATAAGGGATGAGAATTTCCCCCAAAGAGACCGTTTATGAAAAATTTAAATTTTACAGTATTCTGTTTAACCCCTCAAAAAAAAATAGGGAAAAGTAAAAAAATCCACAGCACCCAAAAAAATCTTCCCAAAAAGTGATAAATTTTATTCCCCCCACGTGTGGGGAATAAATTTGATCACGTTTATGAAGAAATTTTTTGGATTGCGTTTTTTTTTTCCCCGTTTTTTATTTTGGGGGTCTTTGTCGGAACCCGTTCCGCGGCACCCCCGGGAAGAGGTTATTGAGTGCTGCATTTTCTACTTGTTTTAACTAGATAGGTAGTTATTAACCCCTTAACAATTGCTTTAAAATGTTAAAAATCCTGCAAAAAAATGTCAGTGTATACATTATAGATTTTGAAATTGTCTCAAAAAATATAGTTGCCACATCAGTTAGGTGGCAAATGAATTTTAACCCAAAAGTGAGATACTTCATTTAAGCTTTAAAGGAGACCTATTACCTCCAGAGAACCTTATGAAGTATTAGAAGGCTAGAATATAAGTACTTTCTCAGATATGTTTAATTAGGGAAATGAAAGTATTTCACCTGTAATTCAGTTTTTAAAAAAAACGGTGGCCCTTCCCGGGGCAGGGTTTAAGTTGGCTCCCGGGAGCCCTAGGGTTTTCTATGTTTACAGCCTGTGGGACTTTTTGTTTCTGGTGGGGGCAGGGGGGAAAGTCCCCAAATTTCAGGGGGAACCCTGTAAATTTGTACCATCTATGCAAGGGGGAATTTCTCCTTGCTGCCCCCTTTATTTCTGGGTGATTTTATACTACAGCAAATGTAATATGGATTCCTGTGTGATATGGAAGAGGAAACTGGAAGCAACAGGTACACTCTGTTAGACATATATCCTTAGTGTGCTGTGCCCCACTGCAGTTTTAAAGTCGTTAGAGACTCAGATTAAAACCCCGACAACAGCTATGTCCTCAACTCCCCCTGCCCCAGTTTTTATCCCACAGAAGGAATCTAACCAGATTTGGGTTTTCTGACTGACAAAAGTAAAATCTTTGGGTTTTTTGTAAGGTTTTCATCCACCGACAAAAAAAAAATAATTTGTTTGGGTTTTAAATTCCCCAAAGCCTCAATGTCCAACAAGTATTTGAACAGTATTTTACATAAAAACTAGGATTTTCCATGGTTTTTGGGTTTGGTTTTTCAATTGTCTTTTGCATCATAGATTAAACCAAAAAACAATATTGCCTAAAATGCAAATAACAAATTTCAAAAAGAAAACCAGGGAAAAACCCCACCCAAAAAAGCTCACCAAAACTTTTTGGGGCAGTTTTTCAAGCCATGCCATTGGGGGTTTTGTAGTAATTTTGTGCCCCTTTTTTTCCCAAATGAAATACAGCAATTAAATGAACATTGTACCAATTTTTTTTTTTTTTTAAAAAAAGGTTTTTTTAAATCCCGAAAATTTAGAAAATTGCTTGCCCGGGGTGAGGGAAATAAATTTTATTTGCTAAAAGGCAAAATATTTTAGAAAAGTCTTAAAAATTTTATTTAAAATTATAAATTTTTTTTATGTTTTTGTGGGGGGTTTAGGTTTTTAAGGCCCTTTAGGGTTTTAACTTACACCCAAGGGAAAATCAGGAGAAGGAGGTCTTTTTACAGACTGAAAATTTAGAGCTGCAAGCATATAGATTCTTTCTATACAACCAAATTTTGGGAAAATTTTGCTTTTTTGGGGCCAAATTTAATTTTTTATATCATGTGACTACATTTTCTTTTTTCCCATGGATCATAGGGTTACTCCCAAAAAAAAAAACGTGCCCTCTTTGAGCTGTTTTTCCCCACATCATGTCCTCCCTTTTTCCTGAAAAGTAACTTTTTTCTTTCTACTATAAACCTTCAGAGATTTCACATTTTCATTTCAGTGTGTAACACTGCTATAACTCCTAGACAGCATACCCACTGTGTTGGAGTTTTATTAGACTCTGTCTTACACTACTTCTATTAAATTATCTACATTTCCCAAAAAATTTCAAAAATCCACCCTTTTCATACTATGGATAGTCAATACTCTTATTTTACTCTGATTTATTCTTGTCTTAATTAATGTAAATTGTTACCAATTAATCTTTCCGATTTCAAACTATCCCTTCTGCATTTTATCCTAATGCATCAGTCAAGCTTATTTTTTTAAGGAGATACACAAAACAGCACCACAGGATAAAGTAACGGATGTACACCTGCCCCAGACTTATACCAAAAAGGATCTTAGACAGCTGTCACAATCCTGCACCTTGCCATTTGACCCTGATAGCAGCTGTGCTGTTGATAGTCAAGCACTTTCAGTGCCTTAAACCAGGGTGACAGTTAAGCACTTGGCTTCAACTAGCACACCTGCTTTGCTTCACCCTGACGAGGGGAACTATACTGTCCAGGCTATTGTTTCCCTCAGTGCCTGAGATTCTGTTGTGCATGGTTTGCTGGCCTTTTGTTCCTGCCTGGTTCTCTGGCCACTTTGACTTTTGTTTTGTGTCCTTTTTTCTGGAATTCTGTTCTGTTTTCTGTCTGCTCGACTCTCATTTTTGCTCAGTTGTCCCTCATATCCCCTTGAATCTACCCTATTATTTTATGTTTTCTTTCTGGAAGGTTTGTGTTTTGTTTATTTATTTCTGTGCAATAAAGTCCTTCTCTGAAAAAAATGTCACAGCAGCACTTCCAGATGAAGATGTTTATTTACCCAAGCAGTGTTTTGGCTCAAGGAAGATTCATTGTGAGCCAAAATATTGTGTGGGTAAATACACATCTTCATCTGAAAGTGATACCTAACCTATACCTTTACTATACCTTTTTTAAGCTTATCTTTTCTGTTCATTCTTTATCCTGTGCCAGTCAGTGCTCTAGCTGCATATGCATTGTAGAATACAATTAAAAAGGATCGCTCTCACTCATAAAGCTCTCCACAGTGTTGCACCTCCCTATATTTCATATGCCTCCAACCCTACCTATGCACTCAGTTATATCAGTGATCTAAGACACATTCTCCATATTTAGAATCTTCCACTACAGGCTCGGATTGGCCCCCAGAGGGATATAGTAAAACTCGGTGGGTCCCTGGACATGGTGGGCACCTAAGCAGGGAGGGCCTGGGGATATTTCTCAGAGAACAAGGCAGAGAAAGAGAAACAAAAAGCAATAATCATGTGCAGTAGGTGCAGTCATGTACAGTAGATGTAGGATGGGCCTCAAGAATCTGGTGGATCCCAAGAATCAAGTCCACTGGTGAGCCCAAGAATCAAGTCCACTTGTGGGCCCCAAAAATCAACTTCATTGGTGGGTCCCAGGCACCCCAGTCCAACACTATTCCACTTTTGTCTTCATGGCTTTTTTTCTTTTTTAAACCAAAGTCCACAATTTTAGGCATGTCTCAAAAATTATATTTTTAAGGCAGGTCTGTCACATTCCCAAATAAAACTCTTTGGGCCACATGTATGAAAACTGTCTAGGTCTAAAATACACTTTGTTGCCCATAGCAACCAATCAGAGCGCCCCTCTCATTTTTCCAGAGCACTATATGAAATGAAAGGGGCTCTCTGACTGGTTGCTATGGGCAACAAAGTGAGTTTTAGACCAAGACAGTTTTCATACATGTGGCCCTTTATGTTAACCCTCCCTAATCTGTTTTTTCTCCATTCAACCTCCTTCTACTTTATTTTGCAGAACCCAATCACTTCAACCAACAATATCTGCTATTTTCAAGCTCTCTGCTATAAGGCCTGTACACACACTGCAACCAAGAAAATTCCACATAAAACACGTACTTACTGTACTTTTCAGACTCAAGATGCACTTTTTAGCACCCAAAAATGGGGCTAAAACTTCAGAGTGTCTTATAGTGTGAAGCTACTTTTTAATTAGCGGAATGCAAAAGGGGCTTTGTCTCTGCTGTAGCCCAACAAGACTTCTGAGAGTGTTTGACTGTCTTAGCTGTTTTGTCTGTCATCTGTCTGGTGAGCTGTGCTGTCAGAACAGATCAGGTACCACATCTGTTCCTTCAACTGCTTGTGGTGTGACCAGGGGCGTTGCTAGGGTCCCAAAACCTCCGTGGCTCGGGCACTTAAGTTTTTCTGAGTAGGGCTGGGTTCACACGGAATTTTTTGCACCTCATTGTGGACTGTGGATGTATTTTTACAGAGAAAAACCTTTGTATGTAGGCTCAGGAGAAATATAAGTGATTACACTGCAGTTACATTTAGTGACTTACAGGAGACATCTCTGAAGAGTTGTTCTATTTCCATTCTTCTTCTCCATTTGTCCCACTCCGCCCTGATGACTTCTACCGTCCACAACTCTTCACTGAAAAATTTACAAAACATCTTAGACTCCTCATTTTATCAGAATTTCTCTACAATTTCCTATCTCTATACAAAATCTCCATCTATATTGCCCCAAATGGTAATAATTACCCCCTTGTAGGTAAATATTTGCCCCCTGTAGCCAGGTAGTAGCCCACTGTAGCCAGGTTGTAGCCCCCTTTAGCCAAGTAGTTGCCCCCTCTACCCAGGTTGCTGCCCCCTCTAGCCAGGTTAATAGCCCCTCTAGCCATGTTACTGCCCTCTGTAGCTAGGTTACTGCCCCATTAGGCAGTATTATGCCCCCTTTAGGCAGTAATATGCCCCTGTAGCCAGTGATATGCCCCCTGTAGCCAGTGATATGCTCCTTGTAGTCAGGTTATTAGTCCCCTGTAGCCAGGTTATTGCCCCCCTTAGCCAATAATATGCCCCCCTAAGCCAGTAATATGCCCCCTTAGCCAGTAATATGCCCCCCTTAGCCAGTAATATGCCCCCCTTAGCCAGTAATATGCCCCCTTAGCCAATAATACACCCCTTTAGCCAGTAATATGCCCCCTTAGCCAGGTTATATACTCCCTTGGCCAGGTTATATGCCCCCTTAGCCAATAATATACCCCCTTAGCCAGGTTATATACTCCCTTGGCCAAGTTATATGCCCCCTTAGCCAATAATATACCCCCTTAGCCAGGTTATATGCCCCCTTAGTCAGTAATATGCCCTCTTAGCCAATAATATGCCCCCTTAGCCAAGTAATATGCCCCCACTGCCAGTAATATGCCCCCCATGGCCAGTAATATGCCCACCTTAGCCAGTAATATGCCCTCTTAGCCACGTAATATGCCCCCTTAGCCACATAATATGCCCCCTTAGCCACATATAATATGCCCCCTTAGCCACATATAATATGCCCCCCATAGCCACATATAATATGCCCCCCATAGCCACATATAATATGCCCCCCATAGCCACATATAATATGCCCCCATAGCCACATATAATATGCCCCCCATAGCCACATATAATATGCCCCCCATAGCCACATATAATATGCCCCCCTTAGCCACACATAATATGCCCCCCATAGCCACACATAATATGCCCCCCATAGCCACACATAATATGCCCCCATAGCCACACATAATATGCCCCCCATAGCCACATATAATATGCCCCCCATAGCCACACATAATATGCCCCCATAGCCACACATAATATGCCCCCCATAGCCACACATAATATGCCCCCCATAGCCACACATAATATGCCCCCTTAGCCACACATAATATGCCCCCATAGCCACATATAATATGCCCCCCATAGCCACATATAATATGCCCCCCCATAGCCACATATAATATGCCCCCCTTACCTAATAAAAATAAAATAAAAACCTACGTACCTCAGCACGGTCCGCGCGTCCAGCTCTTGTAGCTTGAGAATGGTGTAAGCAGCGTGATGTCATCACGCCACTTACGCCGTCTCGCGGGGCCTGGGAACTCCTGAGCCGCGCAGAGGCTGTCGGCTTAGGAGACCCAGCGTCGCAGGGGGGTGATGAAAGCGGTGCGTCACACCCCCTGCGACGCCGACGTGTATGTACAGCACTTACCAAGCACTGTACATACAGGGGAGAAGACAGGACAGTACCTGATCCGTCCTGCCTCCTCCCCGACTCTGACTGCGCGGCCGCTGTGAAACGGCCCTGGGTGTGATAGTTGTGGGAGGCCAATCTTTTGTTCAGCAGGTAACAAATTCTGCTGCTTTACCTCTTTTTGTGCGTTGCTGTTTGCTCCAGCATGTAACATTTACACAATGATTTCAATGATCCCCCGGTTCTCGTCACAAACTGATCCTCGGAGAAAAAAGCAAACAGAAGGCGCAATGCGCGTAACTTTTAAAACAACAGAGCTATTAGCTGTATAAAGCGAAGCTCACCTTATTGAGTTGCACAAATGGTACAGCTCATATACACGTATGGAAGAATAATCCCACGGCTCTTTCCACAACCTGCATCAGCCAGCCGAAGGTCCTCTGTTCACGCAGTCACTCCGGACTCCGGTCAAATGTTCACAAACAGGGGAAATCAAATGCAAAAGTTAGCAAGAGAAATCAAATGCAAAATACACAATGATGTGATGGCTGGAGGAGAAACGGTCACCAGGGTCATGTTCAGCAGATAACACATTTTTCATACTAAACTGCTTCCATGTCCTGATTTATTGTCCAACATGTCACAATGCGCGCCATGGTCCCTGCTCCGGACCGTGGATGTGTTCTTGTCCCTTGGAGCCACTGTTACTCACCTCTCCCCACTCCTGCTCACTGTCTCTGGCCGGTGCAGGCGTACCTGCTCCCTAGGGTGTATGCACGCCATACTCTCAGAAATGTAAAGGGCCAGCGCACCACTGATTTCCAATCACTGGGCTCTTGACCCTTTATTAAAGCACTTTCCTCTTTACTTTCTCCCACTGTATTGCTCTGCATCCTGAGTGCTTCGCTTGTTGTTGTTAATGCCTTCTGAATTCTGACCGGTACCTATGACTTCAACTATTCTCTACCTGCAGCTTGCCCCAACATTACTGCGAGTTACCTGACCACGTTTTGCCTGCCGCCTGCCCTGATCTTACTGCCTGTCCACTGACCACATCTCTCCCTGCTCCTCCTGTACCATGCCTGCACCTTCGCTGCCACCATGAGCTACTTGAGAGTACCCCACAGGGAAGTGCATCTGGTTTTGCGGCGGGCTCTGGTGAATACCATGGGGGGGCTCTTTAGACTCCGTTCCCTGACATGGTTCATAAGTTATCTCTCACGGTGACCAAGAGAATCCATTATCGTCTCCTGTGACAACTGACAACCTGCAGTACCACACAGTAATCACCAGAACTATATGATTCCTGTTTCTCAAAACATAGTACAAAGAAAGGTGGAAATAAATTCTGCTTTCTGTCAGTCAAAACACAAATTCACAGCTTTTTGTGTTCCACAATCCAAAAGATCTCAGAGTGGCTACCCTGCCTTTTGCAATAACAATAAGAAGCAGCCATTCTAGTAAAGTAGCTCTGACAATTTATTGCTGCTTCCTATTATTAATTTACAGGCAAGCTACAAAGCACAAGAGAACAGATATGTTACCATATTAAGGTACAAATAACTACTCTTTTATATGCACAAATACCCTCTGTCTCCATGTCATTGTGTCAGATACAGATATCACCATAACTGCATACCTCCCAAGTGTCCCTATTTTGGAGGGACAGTCCCTATTTTTAATCCTTGTCCCTCGTAGCTCTATAAATGTCCCTCCTTTTCATTTGGGAAATAGACTTCCATCAATAAAATATCTGGTTTCTTCCTAGCTTTATATTAGATAAGTACTTACTTTATATTTCATCATTGGATACAACACAATCCTGAAAATGTGTCCATTTTTGGCTATCTAAAAAGTTGGCTTGTATATGTTTGGGCATAGTTAGAGGTGTGTCTTTTGTGATGTCATGTGCTTGGGCGTGGTTAGAGGTGTGGTCTAATGTATCCCTCTTTGCAGTCTCTAAAAGTTGGGAGGTATGTAACTTTGTCAGATACAAAATCCTCCCATATAATAGGGTTATTAACAGATACGCCCATAACAGTGTGTCATCTATAGTGCCCTCTGTATAATGCTGTGTCATCCAGAGATATCCCCATAAAGCCAAGTCCACATCTGTGAATGGGGTTATGTTCGGCTACATCATAGATTCTGTTAAAAATGCTGTGGTATTTTTTCCATTAAAACAACAGACACCACATCAAAAATCCAACATACCACATTGTGGTCAATGGGATCCATGGTGTGCTGTTGGTGTCCATCATAAAAAAGTATCTGGTACCCCCTCAACAGTGGAAGCAGATGTCCGCATAAGTGTTTCATCCACACATATTCCCATAACCATGTCATCTACAAATTTTCCATAACTGTGTCGGAGCTGACTACACTTCAGCTCACAGAAAATTATCTCTCATTCATGTCCATAGATGGAAAAACAAAAAAGCTTTTGGTTATGGAAAATGGTGCTGCAGTGCAAAATTAAGAGGTAGAGAATGTTAATGTTTTTTTTAAAGTACTAAAACATTGGTAAAATCCACCACTGAAATAGTAACAACTTGCAGTCTATTTTCCACACATTTCAGTTTTCTGTCATTTAACCCTGATATGCAAAATCTCTGTTACAGCTCTACCACTATCTGTGATCGCCTAATAAATACTATAAATCTTCACTTTCAGGTATTTAGTTTTGTTTCTAGATACGGTATTTCAGTTTTCAGTCATTTGACTTCTCTGAATGGGCTTTGCTACTATCAGCTATCCAAAATGCAACCAAAAATATAAGCTCAATTTAAAAATGTTTAATGGTAAAAGCCTGACATAATACAAACGGTGCTGTGTAATATTTCAGTGATTGCATCAGAATGTCATGGATAACTGAAGTTATTACATGACCTTGGTGGTCAGTATAAGTTTTTAAAGTACGAATAATGGGCTCAGAAATTCATACCCAGGCACTCTAATTGCTGGCATAATTTGTCACTTTAATTTGTGTTCTGCATCTCAACACTGCTTTGCTTTTCCACTTTAGAGGAAACGCTCTGATGTTCTTTTAATTAGGAATGAAGTGATTAATTTGTCAGCAAAGTCGCTCCATCTCTCAGATGCCTCTCCCTGTATCTGCTATACAGTGTGTTAAAGAAGTAATTATTTGAGCCCAGGTAAAACATGACAGCTTTTTTTTAACCAAAACTAAGGTTAAACATCCTTCCAAATTAACTGTTTTAGTGCTTTTATAAAGGTGTGAGAACATTGAAAAACATAAGAATTTGATGCTCAAAATAGTCATTCAGGCCAAGTAAGGGTAGGGTACCATGGTACAGAAAGTGGACAGGGATACACAGCTGCGATAGTTAACCCTTTCCTGACAGTCGGTCATAATTTTTATGGTTCCTAATTTTTTTCTTCCCTGCCTTCCAGGAGCCATAACTTTTGTATTTTTTCATCTAAATAGACATGCAAGTGCTTGTTTTTTGCAGGTCAAGATGTACTTTTTAATGGTACCTTTTACTGTATCATATAGTGCACTGGTAAGGCCAAATGTGAAAAAAAAACCTGTACTTACGGTTTCACTGTTAGGTATAAATAATGTGTTATATGTGTTCTGCGTGTCCGGTGATACTAAATATGTAGGGATTTCATAACGTTTTACTACTTTAAAAAAAATGCAAACATTCCCTATTTCTTACATTTGTGCTGCAGCGCCATTTTCTGCGACCAGTAACTTCTTTTTTACTTCCTCCTATGGATCTGAGTGAGGGGGCATTCTTTGCGGGCTGAAGTGTACTTTTTATTGGTACCATTTTGAGGTACATTTCACTTATTGATAATTTTTTATCCCAATTTTTAGAGGACATGAAATGACCAAAAAACTACAATCTTGTATAGAATTTTTTTTTATTCTACGACGTTCAGCGCACGGGATTAATGTTATATTTTAACAAACAAGACTTTTACAGACCTTGTGATACTGATTATGGGCGACATGTATGATTTTTGGCGTTACGACGTCAATTTTATGCGCATTATATTAGTGTAGAATGCGCCTAATTTATGAACCCACTCTATTGCGGGTCATAAATCAGGCGCATTTTATCGCATAAACATCAATTCTGGCTCAGGTAAACCACTTTGATAGTAGTTTACCTGTTACAGCAGTAATGTCCCTGGAATTGCCGTACTGAAGCTATAAATATATAGCTTTGTACGGTTCTAGTGCGCCCCGTCTCCTGCACGCCCCACAAAATCAGGTGCGCTCTGTAATGTGCCTGATACTGGCATACAGGGCTGTGCTAGATGTCGGGCTGAAAAGATGCCAGACTTCTGCCGCAGCTCTGTTCATACATGTCGCCCTATGTCTAACTCTTTGTTTTTTATTTGCAAAATGGCATACCCAGTTAGCAGTTCTATTACTTCCTGCATCATGGAGATGACAACAAGTCATCATGGAGATGGCAACCTGTGAAGCTTCAGTGAACTCCATGCCCAGGAGCGTTAAGGCAGTGCTGGAAAATAATGGTGACCACACAAAATATTGACACTTTGGGCACAATTTGTCCATTTTCACTTATGGGTGTACTCACTGTTTTTACTAGCGGTTTAGACATTGATAACTGTGTTGAGGTATCTGTTGAGGGTACATGAAATTTACACTGTTATACAAGCTGTACACTGACTACTTTACATTATGTCACAGTGTCATATCTTCAGTGTTGTCCCATGAAAAGATATAATACAATATTTACAGAAGTGTGAGGGGTCTACTCACTTTTGTGAGATATGGTATATAGAAAATCAAAAAAGACGGTGCACCATAGTGCAGAGACATTTGAACATAAGAGAATGGGTAGAAAACGCAAACTACATATAATAGGCACAACTCTGTACAGTAGCTTGAACAGTTTTAATCCAGCTGCTTTTCCTCCTTGGGCTGATCATGCAACAAGTGCAGCCGCTACATCAAGAGGACAGAAAAAATAAGGAATGTTTGGACACTGCTGGATGGAGGACAGAGGCTGGTATCCAATTTGTCAGAACTTCTTTTAGACTACATGTTTCAGCACCGAATATATGCCTTCCTCAGGCCATAATGAATCATTGATCATTGAGGGAGGTACAGAGATAAACCATGTTGGCCTGCTGTTCCATGCAGAATTTTATTGATTGTTAGTGGCTGCATAGTATTGCAAGCTGTCTATCTGTAAAATTTTGGGCCACATGGTGTATTTATTAATAACCGTACAATTTTACAGGTAGACAGCAAAATTATGCAGCAATTAACAATTACGGCAACATGTATGGACCTGTTTAGGTCTAAAACTCACTTTTTTGCCCATTGGTTATTATGGAAAAAAGAGTGGGTTTTAGACCTAAACAGTTTTCATACATGTGTCCCTAAGGCTATGTTCACACGGCTTAAAATGGGCCATATTTCGGTCCGTAATTACGCGCCGAAGTGCGCTAATTATGGGCTGAAAACGGCCCATTCATTACGGTAATCCACAGTTCTCATAGAGAACTATGGATTACGTCTCCTCTCCCCTCTCGGCGAATACGCCGAGAGGGGAGATAATTCACATGTCACTTTCTAGCGGCGCATACGCACCGCTAGCAGTGATTGTCTATGGGCCGGCGAAGTGCCGGCCCCCCACTCGCTCCCCCGCTCCCGCCCCGCCCCCGGCCACACGGCGTAACTGCGGGGCGTAATTACGTCCCGCAGTTAAGCCGTGTGAACATAGCTTTAGTAGCAAACTGTAGAAAAAAATTTTCTAATGTAGTTTTCAACTTCATTGTGGTCGCATATGGCTTCTGCACCACGATATTCTACTCTAAAAAAATTTCCCCGTGTAAGATTTGCAGAGGCCTACCTGGAAAATAATTTTCCAGATGTTATAAAAGGGTTTCTGAGTTAAATGTAAGAAATATAAATATGGAATTTTTCCCTTTTTTTTATTAAACAGCTTTAGTGTTGTTTTTTATACAACTCCTTGAAACACTGCAATCCCTTGCTTCACAAATAGTTGAATTACTATTTATCACATAGCGATTCATAGCATAATTGGTGCCCATATTAGTTCTATATTTTTAGAAGAATTTGCTTTTAGGCTGCTGTTGCGGAAATCAATACTGCTTTGAAAACACTCATAAATTGCATGATTTCACAAATTGTCACAACTAAATAGTCCAAAATAGTGCATACTGCACCCAAATTAAGTGAGGAACTTTTTCTTACTACACCTCATAGCTCCTATTAGCCGTATGCCTTTTTCATGAAACCATTTAAAATGGTAAGTGTAAGATGTATTTAGAAAACATAAGAAATTTAATGTATTCTATGTATTTGATAATCTTGATTAGTAATTCTCTATGGTCATAATTAATCCCCCCCTTAATTGTTATAAAGGAGTTGTGCCAGTCCCTATTTATTTCCTTATTACTTCACATATATTTATCTTTATTCATTTAACAACAGCTGGATGTTGCTGGAGCTAGTTGTTGACTGTGAAGTGAAGACAGGGAGTGAAGATAATATATATAAACTTATAGGTCAGATGGAAGTTTTAGTGGGGAGGAGTATAATATATTACAGCCCCTAAACTCCACCCCCTTGTGTTTTTTCTGTTCTACAAAACATATGACAATTGGAAGTTTCAGACTCTCTCCTTAAGATAAGTATATTTATGTTATGTAGAGACTTACTTATGTTATGTAGAGAATTCCCCACATGTTATTGTGGGGAATATGACTGCTTCCCTTATTAACCTGCTGCACAATATGTTCTGTATAGTTTTTGCCTTTACAAAATAATAGTTTACTACAGGCTATTTCACATGTTGTGTGTTTTTGATCTGCTGTACACTATATTCTGAATAGCTTATGTTTTTGCAAATCTATAGTTTACTGCAGGTTGTTTCACATGGTGTGTGTTTTCTGACTAGACATCAGTTCCATTTGTGTCTTGCTCTCTGTTTCAGTGAAATCAAAGTTTTTGGCTTCCATTAAGCAGTTTTGCTCCATTCAGTCTCTCTGTTATCCTGTGCTTTTAATTATTACACGCTGACACTATGGGTGACATGTAAGATTTTTGCCGCTTAGATGGCAATTTTTCTGCGTATAATATTAGTGTAGAATGCGCCTGATTTATGAATTCGCTCTACTGTGGGTCATAAATCAGTTGCATTCTAGCACAGAAACGACAATTCTGGCACAGTTAAACCACTTTACATTAGTATTTGGTGGCATTGACCTTAAAGTGTATGACTTGGGTCAAATGTTTTGGATATCCTTCCACAAGCTTCTCAAAATAGTTGGTAGGAATTTTGGCCCATACCTCCTGACAGAACTGGTATAATTGAGCCATGTTTGTAGGTTGCCTGGCTCACATGTGCCTTTTCAGTTTTGCCCATAAATTTTCAATAGGATTGAGATCAAGGCTTCAATCCAAAATATTGACTTTGTTATCCTTAGCCACTTTGTAACCAGTTTGGCAGTATGCTTTGGTCATTCTCTTGAGATGTTGCTTTAGTATTGCCACATAATATTATTTCCTCATGACGCCATCTATTTTGTGAAGTGCACCAGTCCCTCCTGCAACAAAACAACCCCATAACATGATGCTGCCACCTTGTGTTTCACAGTAGAGATGGTGTTCTTAGGCTTCCAAGCTTCACCCTTTTTGCTCCAAATGTAATGATGGTCATTATGGCTTAACAGTAAAATTTTAGGTTTGTCAGATCACAGGACATCTCTCCAGATATTTAGGTCTTTGTTCATCTGTGCATTTGCAAACATTAATCTGGCTTTTATATGTTTCTTTTGGAGTGATGGATTCTTTCTGGCAGAGTGACCTTTCTGCCCATGTTGATACAGTTCTCGTTTCACTGTGGATAGTGACCCAATCATAACAGCTTCCACCAGCATCTTCACAATGTCTTTTGCTTTTGTTCTTGGTATGAAATGCACATGTCAAACCAAAGCACATGAATCTCTGAGACACAGAGCCAATCTCCTTCCTGAGCATTATGATGGCTGGACATTCCCATCTTGTTTGTACTTGCGTACAATTGTTTGTACAGGTGAACGAGGCACCCTAAGGTATCTGGAAATTGCACCCAGGGATGAACCGGACTTGTTCAAGTCCAAAATTCTCTTCCTGATATCTTGACTGATTTCTTTAGACTTTCCCATGATGTTACACACAGAAGCAGTGTGTTTCTGGTGTACATAAAAAATGCATCCACAGGTGATGTTTAAAGGCATAGTAAACCTAGTGTGTGTAAACTTTTGACTTTGCAGAAAGTAATAAAAATGCCTTAAAAATTCTCTCTCTCTCACTATTCTGGCATTTGGCAAATATAAATAATTTTGGTAATTATAATTGACCTAAAAAGGGTAAGGTTAGATCTGATTTCATGTCAGATAGTGAGAAAAACACGCATATGTGTTTCTTATATAGTATATGTAAACTTCTGGCTTCAACTTTGTATATATACATATATAAATATATATAATATATATATATATATATTATAATATATATATATATATATATATATATATATATGCATATCTGCAGCTGTGGTCAGAATGATATATCTGAAACACATATATACATATTCTGGCCACAGCTGCAGAGAGACATCTATCCTGCTGATGTGCACAAGGCGATGCACAATAGCCATTTTATATGAAGAAAAGGTGATAAAGCAACCAAGGACCAAAAAGAGTCGGCCTTAAAATCTCAAGGCTTTATTAGGAACATACAATAAAATATATGAATCCGAAAAGTAGCATCCCCCATAAAAACGGGTGAGCCAAAATTTGGCTGTTTTTTTATGGGGGATGCTACTTTTTGGATTCATATATTTTATTGTATGTTCCTAATAAAGCCTTGAGATTTTAAGGCCAGGTCTTTTTGGTTCTTAGTTGCTGTATCACCTTTTCTTCATATACAAGGTTGAAACGCTGTCTCCAGGTGGGATACGAGCAGGGACGGCCAGGCGATTGACATGGTTTGGGTGAGCTGGCATATATGTGTGTATAAATATTTCAGACCTCTTCTGCTAGCACCCCTTCTCCAGTGAAATTCCACAAGTCATATGTGGATAATCTGGTTGATTTAAAGATCTCTACAAGCATCTTTACATGGATAGAAGAGTTGGGTTCACCAACATGAAGTTTTAAATAAACAGCAGTTCCTTATTTAGATGTATTTCCAGCTCTGTCTAAGTACTATTTTTCTTCTATGTATACATATGCCTAAGCTCATCAAGTCATGAAAACGGCCCGAGGGATAATGTAGACTTTATCTCTAGGGGTCCTAGGGCTTTCTAAGTGGAGATCTCCCCCACAGCTCTGGTGGGCTGTCTGGTCTCTAACCTGGACACCACTCAGTGGATATTTAATATAAACTCCACCTCTTGGGGACAAAGAACTTTCTAAGTGGATGTCATCCCCACAGATCTTATGAACTGGCACTAGTGATGAGCGATTGCGTCAACTATCGTCATCAGATCAATAGTCGATTTTGTCAATTATCATGCCGATATCCGATAATAGATAATCACCGATGACCATTAAAGTCTATGGGAGAGGAACAACACCTTCATTCTTACACCCAAACAGGGCTGGAGAAGCTGGAATTAACATCCACAACAGTAAAATGGATACGTGCTACATCTTAGGCAAGACAATTAGGCAACAAGAGTCACAGAAAAAAACTCACAGACTATTCACTATCCCTGTATTGTACCAAAGCATGACCCTTAAACTTGCATGACCCACAAATTAAAATGTGGCAGAAGGCAGTATTATTTGAACAATCATTTTACTTCAACTGGACATTGACTATCCCTGTCCTGGAAAGCCGCATGACCCTTAAACCTGTCTGACCCACAGATTAAAAAGTGCCGGAAAAAGGAGTTTTTGAACCACCATTTTAGTTGAACTGGACATTGACTATACCTGTCCTGGGCCACAGCATGAGCCCCAAACCTGCATGACCCCCAGATTTAAAAAGTGCCGGAAAAAGGAGTCTTTGAACCACCATTTTAGTTGAACTGGACATTGACTATCCCTGTCCTGGACCGCAGCATGCAGGTTGCATTAACCACTGAAGAACAGATTGGCGACGCTGTTCGTTACTGAGATTCACAGGGCACCGACCCAGCGATGACAGGCCTGACGGTCCTGCAACCGAAGATCCGCTGGCTTGCGTGTTGTCGCCAGCACTGGAAGGAGCACCTTCTCTCGTACCTCTACCTCCATGTCCTACACCCCTCTTTGCTCGTTTACCACCTGTATGTCGCTCCATGTTCAGAAAGATAAAAATTTAAAAAAGGTATGGAAGAGTTTTTGACAGTCTCTTATTGAAAGACGGCAAATCACAGCTATTCTTAAATCCCTCTAATTTCCTACAGCCAACTAGGATTAGAAACAGAATTGTTTCTAGCAAATACCTGTGAAATGCGGTCTGGTGGAAGAACCGTAAGACAAAATCAACAGTGTTCTTCCTTCAGTCCCAGGGATTTACAACTGCCCAGTAGGACTAGGAATTGATAGTTTTCAACAAACTATCATACAAGTGCGCTATCTGCGCCAAACTGAGATTCACCGAGCGCAATAAAACTATTCAGAAGTTACACGGATGAGAAATTGTGTTTTTTGCAGCAATGACAAAAGAGAACAGTTGCTAGAAAATTTTTCTATCAGAATTGTCGTACAACGTGGCTATTTAAAAAAAACCTGGGGCAAACCAAAGTGCAATACAGCTATTTAAAAGTTATACGGATAACAAACGTTGGTTTTTGCACCAATGAAATACACCAACAGTAACTACAAAATTTCTGTATCCAAATTTAAGTACAAGGTGGCTATTTGAAAAAAAACTGGGGTGAACCAAAGTGCAATACAGCTATTTAAAAGTTATATGGATAAGAAAAGGTGGGTTTTGCACCAATGAAATACAACAGCAGTTACCACAAAATTTCTGTATTCAAATTTAAGTACAAGGTGGCTCTTTGAACAAAACTGGGCCGCACCAAAGTGAAATACAGCTATTAAAATGTTATACGGATAATAAAAGGTGGGTTTTGCACCTATGAAATACACCTGCAATTACTAGCAAATTTCTGTATCCTAATATAAGTACAAGGTGGGTCTTTGAACAAAACTGGGCTGCGCCAAAGTGAAAAACACCTAATTAAAATGTTATACGGATAATAAAAGGTGGATTTTGCACCTATGAAATACACCTGCAATTACTAGCAAATTTCTGTATCCTAATATACGTACAAGGTGGGTCTTTAAACAAAACTGGGCTGTGCCAAAGTGAAAAACACCTATTTAAAAGTTATACGGATAATAAAAGGTGGGTTTTGCACCAATGAAATACAACAGCAGTTACTAGCAAATTTCTGTATCCTAATGTAAGTACAAGGTGGGTCTTTGAACAAAACTGGGCTGCACAAAATAAAAGGTACTATTTCACCTCAGGTGTGAGGTGTGCTGGCCAAAAACTGGTAAAAAAAAAAAGCCATTACAATGCAGGTTCAAAGCAGAGTCTGGGATGCACAATATACACTCTCCTTTCAAAAGCCTGCCTGCCTGTCTGTCTGTGTTCGCCGCACCCCTCCCCCCGCGGCTGTACAGCGCTAGATGCTTTTTTAAAAGTCTCTGTCTAACTAACTAAGAGCTGAAATTCTCTAATCTACCTATGTTCTAATATTGACAGCTAAAAGCATAGTTGTCTGTATGAATAAAGAGAACTGTGTCTCTGAGCTGAGCTGTAAAAGATCTAGCACATGTCCTGCTCTAGTGAGAGACACTGAAACACTGATGATGAACAGGAAACGCTGTTCTATGCAAAACGAGGTCATGTGATTTTTCCAGCCAATGACAACCATACACATCACAGTCATGATGTCGCACACCCAGCTCACCCTGCTCTATGCTCTAAGCTGATTTGCTGGCTGCCAAAATGACAGGAAGCGCCGAAAATGGCGCGATAGTAAAAGATTATGTGCAGATTCTCACCTAAAATTTTGCGCGATCTGAGATTTCCGATCAACCTAAAAACCGTGCCGATTTCAACTTTGTCGATTATAATCGCTCATCCCTAACTGGTACCAACATAGCTCCTATACTACAGTCAGAATATGTTCCCCCATAGATCAGGAGGAAATCAAAGTGTACTGTATGTGCACCCGGAGGAAGATAACTATAGTTGTCCAAGAGCACTGCACTATTAATAGTGTACATCCTCTAAAATCCTATGTACAAAGGAACTGATATGCTAATGGCTCAAGCACCATGACAGAGGTGATAATAACCAAATTGCCGTCTATGTCTTTAGAATCCGGACGGTATTTTTTGGTCTTTTGTCTGGTTTTGGGGGACGGTTCTTTCCGCGGTCTGTGGATTCCCCCGTCCTCCTCAACCATTGAAATGCACCTGGCGGAAGATTGAACAGTGTCGGTGTAAAAAAACATCCGGCAGAAATTCCGTTTAGTGTGGACTGTTGAACAGCTTTTCTCTTAGAGTCTATATGGATGGTTGACAATCGGTTTTCAGATGGTTTTCAAATCTGAAAACTGCCTGAAAACCTGACTGTTATACAAGCTTTACACTGACTACTTTACATGGTATCCAAGAGGTGTTCTCAAATTTTTTGTGAGATACTGTATATATAATTTTTCTGCCCAAAAAGGCCAGTGTCTTACTTATGGCCTCAGGACGTTGTTGGAGTGAGCCCTATGTATGATCATTTGTGTGCAGATTCATTACTAAGCCCTATCTATGGTTATAGAATTATTGATCCATGTGTCATTTATGGTCCATATATTTCTGCACCGCTTGTGTTGAAGATTGCTTAACACCAAAAGTTTTTTCCTCCTTGATGAACCTACAATACTGAGGCATGTAGGAGAGCAAGAGTATACAAGTGGCTCACATTTTTGTCTTTTTTATGCTGGTCATCAAATATTGAGAATACTCTGTGAATATAGAGAGTCTCTATTTATATTTTGAAATTCTTATACTTACCTGTTATATTAGGTGTTTGTGCTTGTATAGTTATTTTACTCCCTTGGGGTAAGACCCGACCTTGCCATATTCGCTACGGAAACTGTAGGAACCTCTAAGGGATAGGTTTCGGACGGGGTCACCCTTGTCAGGGCGTTTAACCTGGTGTTTGTAGGTAGGGGTAGGATTTTGTAGGATTTTTTTCTTGAGAATAATATTGGTAGTTTAGTTTAGATTTGGCTTTTTATTGGTTTGATATTCAATAAAAAGTTAAGTTTTACATGGTATCATTAGAAGGTAACTGCTATACTGGTTGATGTAACATACATTTTATGTTGAAGAAAGTGTATTCATATAGTTATCTATATGGATGTGGCTGATTGCTTCTGCTAAGGTCTTATTGTAACTTGATTAAGCCGTCTTTGATAAAATTCAGCATCAAGAGCTTATAGATTAGTTATTAAAAATGGACTTAGTTCCTGGATAGTTCAGTGGATTTGCAGCCTGTTAAAGGATAGATATCAGAGTGTTGTAATTAACAGTGCACATTCTTGAAAGAGACTGGGTACAGGTGCTGTGTTATGAGTCCTATTCTTTTAAATAGGTTTGTAAGTGATAGACAAGATGGTTGGGTAGCAAGGGCATAACTACCATCATAACAGCTGCAGAAACTGTTACAGACCCATAGGGTCAGTAGGGCAGAACTTTATGCAGTGAATCCTCCATGGTAATTTTCTTCTTGAGCTACAGCCTTTGGGTCAGAGAAGGAGAAGAAGCAGTCTGAGGAATCATAGCAGGCAGTTTGCCATGGTGTAAATATGCTAGACATGTCAGGAACATGGTAAGCTGGGTCTACCTATGCTCTCTGTTCTGAGCTCCCCTATCATACCTGTTCTGTGCCTAAGAACTCCTGAACAACGTATGGTGAAGTTTGCATCAAAGTTATTAGTAGGTTGAGCGAGGCTGAATTACGTTGGCTATCGACATCGGGCAATCAGTCGATATAGTCGGCCACCACTCTATAAGGTTTTTTCGAATTAGGTGAGCAGTCGATTATGGAGCGATGACCATTAAAGTCTATGTGAGAGAGCACAAACACTTCATTCTTACAACCCTAATACAGGCTGGAGAAGCAGGGAATATTAACATCCCACAACAGTCAAATGGAAATTCGTGCTACATCATTAGCGCAACACACCTTAAGTTTTATACAAGTCTAAAGAAAACAAACAACACAACACCATTCACCCGATCCACATGTCCTTATACCTCAGCATGACCCTTAAAGCTCGACAATCACCCACAAATTACAAATAGTGCCCAGAACTGCAGTATGTTTGAACAATCCATCTTACTTGACTGCGACATTGAATCCCAGTCCATGGAACGCAGCATGAGCCCCAAACCTGCATGACCCCATGATTTAAAAAGTGCCGGAAAAAGGAGTCTTTCAAACCACCAATTTTACAGTTTCAACTGGATATTGACTATACCTGTCCTGGCCCACAGCATGAGCCCCAAACCTGCTATCGACCCCCACATTTAAAACAGTGCCGTGAAAAAAAAGGTGTCTTTAAACCACCTTTTAGTTCTCATTGGACATTGACTATACCTGTCCCTGGGCCACAAGCATGAGCCCCAAACCTGCATGACCCCCACATTTAAAAAGTACAGGAAGAAACGGAGTCTTTCACCACATTTTCCGTTTCCACTGGACAGTTGACTCCTGACCTGTCGCTGGGCCGACAGCATGAGCCCCAAACCTGCATGACCCCACATTTAAAAAGTGCCAGAAAGAAAAGGAGTCTGGTTCAACGCCATTTTAGTCTGAACTGGGACATTGACTATCCCTGTCCTGGCCCCAGCATGGCCCCAAACCTGCATGACCCCACATTTTAAAAAGTGCGGAAAAAGGAGTCTTTGCAAGCCACCATGTTTAGTTCGAAGCTGGGCATTGGACTACTACATGTCCGGGCCACAGCATGAGCCCCAAACCTGATTAACTGCCAGATTAAAAAGTGCGCGAAAAAGGAGTCTTTCAAACCACCAATTTTAGTTTCACTGGACATTGAGCGTGTACCTGTCCTGGGCCCAGCATTGAGCCCAAACCCTGCATAGACCCCCAGATTTAAAAGTTGCCGGGAAAAAGGAAGTCTTCAACCACAATTTTAGTTTGCACTGGGACATTGACTATATCTGTCCTGGGCACCACAGCATGGAGCCCAAACCCGCATTAACCTCCAGATTTAAAAAAAAGTGCCGGAAAAAGGAAGTCTTTCGAACACGCATTTTAGTTCAACTGGACATTGCAATGATACCTGTCCTGTTCACAGGCATCGAGCCCCATATCCTGCAGTGACGCGCATTTAACAAGTGCCGGGCAAGGAAAAAAAACAAAGAGTCTGTTCACACCACCATTTTTGTAGTTTCACTGGAGCAAGTTGTCTATACTGTCTGGGCCACAGCATGACCCAGGGCCGAGCTTAACAGTGTCGTGCAGTGGTTGGACGAGCCCAGGCTGGCAGTCCGTCATCTATTAACACGCAAGGTTAAAATGCCCTAATGACGCCAGCAGACGAAAGTGTCATTGCTGAAGCAGGGGAGGTGCGGCACGCGGAAGTGGTGAGAACTCTCAGCCTTCCTCAGTACACAGTCAATCCTGGGTAGCGCTTGACCCTCCGTAGAGTGTGGACGCAATTGAGCTTCACTTGGAAATACTGGTGGTTAACGACTAGCTGTTACACCCAGTGGTGCCCTTTTATCTTGGCATTCTTTTTCTCATTTTACTCAACGGTGCTGAGGAAATGTCCTCTGTACTTTGTTCTCTGGTCCGTGCTCGATACTCCATGTGACCTCTGACAAACTACATCTGGTCAAAGTTTTCCTGCTACCTCCCTTGTAGCAATTCAGAGGAATGTTTTTAGACAGCCTATTTTGTACATTGCAAGTTTTTTAGTACTTTAATTTCAAGGAAAGAAACATTTTTAGAAATCGGATGGAATCCCCACCATGTCTTTGTTTCTCTTTTTTAATGATTAAATGGGTTGTCTCAATAAAGGGATGATAGCTATGTTAAAGATCTTGCAAAAAACAAGGTTACATTTTGCCAATATCGTGTCCATTAACAGTGTCCTAACTATTCTGTTTCGTGACAGCACGATCGACCCTGAGCCACATCTTGACAATTGTGAAGAGACAAATGTCTGTTAAGCAACAACATTTTTTAGAATAGGACCTGCTAAGTATAGCTGCAATGATCACAGCAAATGCCCCAAAAAATTGCAAAGCATGACCCTTGAGCCACTTTGGACAATTGTGAAAGAACAAATGTCTGTTAGAAACAAAATTTTTTAGAATAAGGACCTCTAGTATAGCGCATGTCGACAGCAAAATGCCCCCAAGAAAAATTCCAAAGCATGACCGTTGAGCCACTTGTTGACAATTGTGAAGAACAAATGGTCTGTTAGAAGGAAACAACATTTTTTTAGAATAGGACCTAGTAGTATAGCTGCATGTCTACAGCAAGAATGCCCCCCCCAAAAATTCAAAAACATTGACCCATGAGCACTTTTGACAATTGTGAAGAATCAAATGTCTATTAGTAACAACATTTTTGTAGATAGGACTATGTAGTAGTATTGCTGCATTTCAAAGCAGCATGACCAAAATATTATAAAAATGACTTCCTAGCCACTTCGTTAAAAATTTTTGAAGGAGAAATGCCACTAGAAGCCACATTTCTGTTCCGATGATAATTGCTGGTATCTCACAGCAACATGACCCAAAAAATTTAAATATGACTTTGCAGCCACTGTTAAAAAATTGTGAAGGAGGACAATGCACTTAGAAGCGACCAACTTTCTGTTCCAAGAGGACCATGATTATTTTTACTTGTATCTCACAGCAACTATTGACCCAAAATTTATAAAGTATGGACTTTCTTCAGCCACTGTTAAAAATTGTGTGAGGGCAAACATTACCCCAAAGACCATTGGACAATGCTGAAAAATTCTAAAGATGAAGTGTGTAAATGCGAATTCTGGTTTTGTCATGAAACCTTGGTAGTATTTTTAGTCTCCTCACAGAAAAAACCAGCAAATGAACTGTTAGGAATTGAGAATAAAAATTGCAGTAAGAAATGTTCATTTTAAATTAGGAGTTTTTACAAGGAGGACCATTCTGTTGTTTGGAGAGGAATGTGAACAGTAGAAGCACGCAATGCTGATCGGTGACCTCGGGCCAGATTGGGGCCACAACATCATCAGAGATCCATGCCTGATTTCATCTTGATGGAAAGTCAAACGATCCATTTATTCTGTGGGGAGGAAGACCGGATGCGTTGTCTGTAAGACTGCCTCCGGCTGTGTGAAGGGTGCCGCTCAGATATGACGGCCTGGGCTGCTGGGCAGGACCAACACCCTCTATATGGCGTGGCGAGCCAGCCTCGGGCCGATTCGTCCCCAAATTAGGTTACCCGGAAGTCTATTGGGTCCGGAACAATACAAAAAATCGCGTAGTGAGACGCTAGATGTCGGTGCCACCTGCACCCATGATCTTAAAAGCTCGGTCTTGGAGTGTTGGATCTGTGGCCTGCATTTCATGCATTGGTGAGGTGGTAAATAAGATTGCCCATGGAGGTCACCCAATTAGGCTTCTGCCACCTTGCATGCTGCTGAGCGCTGCTGCACGCCTTACGGCTACTTGGCACTCTACTGCTGTCACGTTCGCCACTGGCCGTTGTTCCCACCGTACATGTTGAAGAACGTGAAGCAAGACGGAAAGCAGATGTCTACAGTTGATCAATCAGCAAGGTCTCCTTTCCTGCATTTTTATTCTCTATTTGGAGTTGGGTGGACAGGAAAGTGCTGTGTTTTGTTTTGTACCCGGGGATCCTAGGAGGGTGGCCACGCGTAACTGTTGTTCATTTTGATAGCCTTAATGCAAGGATCATGTTCGGAGGAAATGGAGCATCCAAGCACTCATGGAGAGAGGAGCCTGGAGTTCCAAGCCTTGGGTTTGAGGGGAGACTAGCAAAATATCTTCCTCATCTGCCTCAAATTCACGCCGTAGCCCTTTCCAAGGCAGGGAATCGGTTGTGTAGGAATACTCTCCTCCTCCCTCCTGTCCTCTTCCCTCCTCCTCCTCCGCCGTTCCTCGCCGGCCACAGCTTAACACAGCCCTGACTTCCCTCAGATGATGCATCCCCTGGTGAGACTGAGACGGCGCGGTGCCGTCTTGCACTAGCTCTGGACCTGGAACCACAGCTAATGAAGACCGATAGAAAATTGAGTAACTGTCGGGCCTTGTTGGATTTGAGGAGAGGACAAGCTCGATGTCTCGCATCTGTGTCCGCTTCCACCTCCGTTCAGCTGGCGGACCCTGATGTTTTCAGAGTGTCCAACGATCATCCAGGGACTAAGATCACCACAATGCTCATGCTGACAGGGCATCGTCCGCGACTGACCATTTTGTGTGGCTTCTGTCAAAAACTGGCACAGTGATGGTGCAAGAGCTCTTTCACCTGCCTCCACTGTCTCGGTGGCTCAACACCCGAGGTCGCAACCGTGCTGCTTGTCAGGCTCATTGTGTGTCACTTCGTACTGCGTATGGCATGTGCGCGCTCCCACCAATCACTGGAGCATGTGCGAGGGTGGAATTCCAGGGCGTGTTTGCCACGGTACAACAATGAGAACGGTTTGACGGAGGCCTGAGATGACGCTGCCAACGCAGCCAGGCGGGGACGAGAGCAGGTTTGCGAACGCGGAAGTGCGAACTCAGACCGCCGAGCCTTTTCGCGTGGCAATCCAGTACCCTGTGGGTGCTCTTTAGGAATTTCTGGGGACGACAAGTTCATGACAGTGTGCCAGGCAAGGGGAAAAAGATGGTGCTTCCAGGCCTACCGATCTTATGGCGCGGCCAGCAGATTGTCGCGCCGTTAGTCACGCACCACTTGCCTGGCACAAGTTCTGGGGCACACAGCCGCAGCGCTCGGGTCTCGTTTGCGAAGAGCCGTCACACAGCTCCTGACCTGTGGTGTGGACGGTTCTCCAAAGGCAGATTAATTATTTCAAGAAAGCACGGGCCTGGTGTGTCTCCATGGGCACGTTGGATGCGCACCAGAGGGACTTGGGGAAAAGAGCCTGCCACCATCCCTGCGGTTTTGAAAGAGCGGGTGCGCGAGCCTGAGAGCCACGTCACCCCAGAGCATCCACCCAGCTCACCCAGTGAGCTGTCAACAGAGATTATAGCGGCGCTTGGGCCGCTGCTTACTAGTCCATGTAGTCGGTGGTGAGATGGACTTTTCCAGACACAGATGCAGACAACGCGCTGCATAATTTTAAGATGACACGTGGGCTGGCCAGGGCCGGGGGAGCTGCTTTTTCTGGCAAAGAAATGCGTGCTCGGCATCCTGGTATTGGGGGGGCAGGAGAGGGCCATGAGTGATGTGCGGAACCCAACTGTTTCAACCAGACGAAAGGCAACATTTCCCAAGGCCAAAAGCCTCGGCAATGTCGACCTTTCAGGCTTTTGGCTTCAGGATGGTTTGCGGGTTTAAGGAGTGTTTCTTCTTGCTCCCAAACCTGGAAGACAGAAGGGGGGCTGCTAGACCTGGCCGCTGTACTGTATGGCGTGAGGTCGTCAAACTAGCGGATGGAGAAGGGGGGAAGGGTTCGGATGGGTCTCTGGTGGTGCTGGTGGTACTCGGCGCGACGGTGGAGGCTGAAGCGGACAACACAACGGAGGTGAATCCACTAATCATGAACTCTGAGAGACATGGGCAGCTGAGGAAGTTGGTGGTGGCGGAGGAGGAGGAGGCGGGAGACAGAGGGATTTGGTCTGGGGGTACCAAGTGGTTGGAGGGCCCCGCGTCGGTCCTGGCCTTTTTTGGCATGTGTTCCCTCCATTTCATGCTCATGCATTCGCTGCATGTGACTAGGACATGTTGGTGGTGGTAAACCACTTAGGTTTTCTTGCCTCTACTTAAGCGTTTACGGCAAAGGTGGAGATGACATCGCTGGCGTGAATCTGAGGCTTGTTCAGAAGAAGGCCACAGGTAGAGCGGTCCTGGACCTTTTGCACCGGCGAAGATAATCGAGGGGAGCGGGGTTTGCGTGACCGTGGCTGGCGGAATCATATCAGCGGTTCTGCGAGCCGCCCTCTCCGCTTCTTTTGATTGTGGCGGGAACCCGTATTGACACTACCCCGATCGTCTTATCCTGTTCCAAATCGATGGAAGCGCGCTCGCAAGCAAATTCTGCGGAAAAGGACCAGGTGGATCCTCAATGGCGTCATGCATCATCCTCATCAACAAGAGTGGATTGGTCATCCTGACTTTCTGGATCAGAAGAAGCTCAGCGGGCTACTAAGCAAGGGGCAACTGCAATGGCGTTGCCGAGCGCCCGCCGGGGACTTTTTGCAGATTGTACGGTTGCCCTTCACCCTGCCTTTGATGGCATCAGGTAACTGGGCGGTCCAGAGCAGACTAAATCAGTCTCTTGATCTTTTTTTTAAACATGCCTTCTGACCCCAACCGCATTTTGTCATCAAAAAGGTCTTCAGACAATGGATTATCCACAGTGGTGGGCGTACACGAGTTGACATGTGGGCTGCCTTAAGTATTGGACGGAATCGCTGGTGATGTGGATGACGAATTTTGTGGCCGAGAATGGGAGGGACGAGAGAGGGGGTAAGTACTCGCTAGATGCAGGTTGCATTAACCCACTGAAGGAACACTGGCGACTCGCCGATGTTCGTTATTAGGATTCACATGGCCCTGACCCAGCGATGACTGGCCTGACGGTCCTGCAACTGGAAAACGATCCGCTGGGAATGGGTGTTGTGCAGCACTGAGGAGCACCTTCTCTGTACCTCTACCTCCTGTGCTAACCCCCTCGTTTGGCTCGCATTACCACCTGCATTTCGTCCATGTTCGAGAAATTAGAAAATTTGAGAAGGTATGGAAATAGTTTGGAAAGTCTCTTAATTAAAAGACGGCCAAATCTCAGATATGTCTCAAATCCCTCTAATCCAAAACAAATTGCTGTGATTCAAATACTTTAGCTGCAAGGTGTCTATCAACAAATCTGGGACTGGGCAAAAGTCAAAAAAACACGTATCTGTTTATGTTTTGTATAATATCACGGTATATTTTTGCACCTTTCAATTCACCTGTGGTGACTATAGAATTGCTGTTTTAAGATTTTACGGGTTGCTGCGTCAATGAGACAAGCTGTGGGTGTGCGCAAAGTCGAAAAACGCTATATCTGTTATTATGTTTTCGTATAATTACACAGTATTTTTTGCGCCGTTCAATTGCACCTGTGGTTGAATATGAGTGAATTGCGGTTTTAAGATTTACGTGGTTGCTGTGTCAATAAGACAATAGAGGGTGCGCAAAAAGTCTGTCAAAAAACACGTTATGTTTTGTTTTCGTATAAGTACACTGGTATTTTTTGCACCTTTTCTGATTCACGCCTGTGGGGACTATAGAATTGCTGTTTTATGATTTACGTGGGATTGCGCGACAATGAACCAAAGCAGGAGTGCGCAAAAGTCCAAAAAACACGTATCTGTTATGATTTCGTATAATACACAGGTATATATTTTGTTGTCCTTTCAATTCACCTGTGGTTGGACTATAGAATTGCTCTGTTTTAAGAATTTACGTGGAAGCTGCGTTGCTATGAATACAAAGCTAGGGTGCGCAACAGTCAAAAAACACGTTCTGTTATGTTTTCGTATAATACTCTGTATTTTTGTTTCACCTTTCAATGCACGATGTGGGGAGGTGACTATAGAATTGCTGCTGTTTTAAGATTTACGTGGATGCTGCGTCACATGAAACAAAAGCTGGGTGCCAAAAGTCAAAACACGTATCTTTATGTTTTCGTATAATACACGGTATGTTTTTGCACCTTTCAATTCACCTGTGGTGGACTATGAGAAGTTGCTGTTTTAAAGATTTACGTGGATGCTGCGTCAATTGAGACAGAAGCTGGGTGCCGCAAAAAGTCAAAAAACCACGTATCTGTTATGTTTTCGTGTTAAATACACGGTATATATTTGCACTCCTTTCAATTCACCTGTGGGGTGACTTATAGAATTGCTGTTTTTTTAGAGATTGTACGTGGAGAGCTGCGTCAGATGAACAAAGCTGGGTGCGCAAAAGTAAAAAATACACGTATGTTATGTTTATGTATAATAACACTGTATTTTTTGCACCTTGTCAGATTACCTGTGGTGACTATAGAATTGCGTGTTTTTAAGATTTTCGTGGATGCTGCGTCAATGAAACAAAGCTGGGTCGCAAGAAGTCAAACAAAACAAGTATCTGTTGATGTTTTTGTTAATACACGGTATTTTTGTGTACGTATCAATTCACCTGTGGTGGTTACTATAGAATTGCTGTTTTAAGATTTATCGTGGATGCTGCCGTCATTGAACAAAAGCTGGGTGCGCAACAAAAGCTCAGAAAAACCCGTATTTGTGTATGTTTTCGTGATATATACACGGTATTTTTTGCACCTTTCAATTTCACCTGTGGGTGACTATAGAATTGCCTGTTTTAAGATTTACGTGGATGCTGAGTCAATCGAACAAAGTTGGGTGCGCAAAAGTAATAAAAAAGACTGTAATCTGTTATGTTTTCGTATAGTACCACGGTATTTTTTGACCTTTCAATTCCCTGTGGTGAACATAGAATTGATGTTTAAGATTTACGTGATTCCTGCGTCAATAAAACAAAGCATGGTGTGCGCAAAAGTCAAAAAACACGTATCTGTTATGTTTTCGTATAATACACAGGTATTTTTGGCACCTGTTCAATTTCACCTGTGGTTGACTATAAAATTGCTGTTGTGTTTTTAAGATTTACTGTGGATGCTGCGTCAATGAATACACGCTGGGTGCGCCAAAAAGTCATAAATACAACGTATGCTGTTATGTTTTCGTATATTAATACACGGTAATTTTTTCGTACCTTTCAATTCACCTGTGGTGCACGTATAGAATTGCTGTTTTAAGATTTAAGTGGATGGCTGCGTCAATCAATGAACAAGGCTGGGTTGCGCAAAAGTCAAAAAAAACACGTTGATCTGTTTTGTTTTCGTATGATACACGTTATTTTTTGGCAACCAAACCAACCGTGCCTGACTACAAGATTGATGGATTGTAATTTAAGTGCAAGGTGGTGGATATATCAACAGTCAGCAGGTTTGTGTAATGGGTAGAAATTTGATAAATGAACACTATCTGAAATGTATAGTGATAATAAAAGTGGAGTTGTTGCACCTAAAAAGAGACCTGCAGCCGTTACTAGAAATGATGTTATCCAATATAGGTTCAGGCCTGCCGCAATTATCCAGGAACATATTTCAATGCAAACTGGGTTAATAATAAAGATATTGCAGTGCAATGTCTACACTAAGTCTTGGTGAATTTATCCGTGTTTTATAGAGTAGAGCTTGTCTTGTGTTCGGCCCGCGGGCCCCCTCCCCGTTCCCCCCATGGACTTTGTACGCAGCGGTAGATGCTGTTTTGAAAGATTCTTAGCTAAACTACATAAAATCTTTCAAATCTCGTAATATAACTAAATTGGAAGGGATCACGCTAATAGTAGAGGTTTCTTGGTGCAGAAATAGACTAATTTCGCTGAGCTGTTTGGCCAGGCGACGCAGGTCCTTATCCCTTATGGGACGGACTTTGTGTGGAGAGACACTGAGGCTGAAACAGGAAACGCTGTTCTAATGTAAAACGGAGCGGGTCATGTGATTTTTCCAAGCCGAACGCAACCATACACATCCCAGTCATGACGTCGCACACACATCTCTCCTGCTCTATTCTGTAAGCTGATTTTGCTGCTGCCAAAAATGACAGGAAGCCGCCGAAAATGGCGCGATCTTAATAGATGATGCAAAGATTTTAAACCATTAATTATGCATGATCTGGAAAAGTTCGATCACCAGTAAAAACCTTGCCGGATTTAACTTTGGCGATAAAAATCGCGTAGACACTAAGGCGGTTAGTTAGCTTGCTTATTAATTTGCTCTGTGTGTATGTTGAACTAAGAGTGTATACGTTTGTATTTTTGTGTGTGCCTGGAATGTATATGTAATTGTATTGAGTAGGAAAATATGGCTACACTGTCAAAATACCGGTCGAATTATCCAGTATTATCCAGTATTTTGTCATTTTTTAATGTGAAGGTGGACAGTTTTCTTTACATTGAACAGTTAATGTTCCGCCCAAAAATCGGGTGGAAGAATTAATATGTTCTAAGTTTTTTAGGCGGTCAGATTTGCTGTCAATAAACCTGAGCTTTGTAGACGACAGCTCGGTTTTCTATTAAAGTCTATGAGGAGGGTTGACAGTCGGTTTACAGGTGGTTTTCAAATCCAAAAATCCAACTAAAAACCAGTGCTGTGTGAACGTACACTATGGGCAACTTGTATGAAACTTGGCTCGTCGACACAATTTTTTGCGTCTTTTTTCAGTGTATTATGCGCCTGAATATATGAAAGTGGTGAATGTGCCTAAAGTTCGACTTGCCCAGTATATGTGTTTGGCACGGCACAGTACCGTGGTGCATTAGTAATGCAGCAAACATGTGTATTTGTTTCATTAATTTATAGTACTTAATTTAAAATTAATTTTAGATTATATTAATATAAAATACATTTTTGTCCCCATCTTCTCAAAATCATAACTTTGATTGGTACATATGTATAGTTTTCATTGTGTTTTACTACTTAAAAAAATTAATTCTTTGTGTTTTAAGTTTGTATCCATTTTTTATGACTAACAATTTTATTAAAAAAATGTATCTACAGATCTGTGAGAGGCTTTGTTTTGTACTGACTGAATTGTATTTTTTCATTATAGCTACGTTTGTTTAATCCCTCTAAAATACCTGACTACTAGAGGGTTATTATTTGTACACTATACTGCGACATGAATATATTGCAGCATGGTGTAAAATTACTGCTCTCCTGTTATAACCAATCAGCACTCTGTGATCGCGTTACTTGAGAGACCGATTAGGTATAACTTCTTTGATACTGTGGTCACACATACTGCGGCATCTAAGTAGTTCAACAGCAATAATTTGTGTGTACATTTAAATATGTAATGTTTATGCTTAAAGAGAAGGGGACTTTTGCTATTGGGGAACTTTGCTATGGGACCCAACCTTTCCTAGTAATGCCCTGTTTGCAAGCTAATTTATTCCTGTTTGCTGAGGATATAAAAATGTGTAGTAGGGTTTGTGCTCCTGAAGGTGATGTTGAAAGTGAGGTTGTAACATGATGAATGATTTAAACATACCCTAAACCTCAGATGAGGATGATCTGACATTTCATCATAGCATTTAGTAGAATAAAATCCAGTTTTTACTTCTTACAGGGTAAACATTTTAAATGTCCATCGTCAAAATCAAGATGAATGCACAGACGCGTTTCAGAAACACCCTTATTCTTTAAATCATAAAAAAATTAAAACCATTAAAAATCACACTATTAAATATAATTAACAATATAAACACTTTACGCAACATAGCAAAATACTTTAATGTTGAAACATCCTAACTTGTCTAACATTTAACCCTACTGGAAATCTAGCAAAACATCCAGTGAATTTCTTGCGTCTTTGCATTCACCTTGATTTTGGCAACGGACATTTGAAATATTTTACTATATAAGAAATAAAAACTGGATTTTATTCTACTAACTGCTCGATGATCCTGATCTGAAGTTTGGCGTATGTTCATGTCTGGATGCTGTTCTGCGGCTAGCTATGCACTCCATAGCTGAATTTTGTCTTCCTTGTATGGGGAAAGTGACATTATGATAGCTTGAAGAAGAATGTAAAGACCGTGCCTCCAATAAGTGGGGGTCTCATGGGTACAAGGAGCCACAATAAAATAATTGTAATTTAATCCCTTTCCAGCTTTCTGTTAAATTTCAGGACCATGGAGTGAGCCTGGGGATGTTTCTAGGCTCATTCAAGGCACATAACAAAAATGCTGATTGGAGGAGCAGTGAGGAAGCTTGAGCTAGTCCTGTTTATAAAGTACTACATTGTGCCAGTTAAAAAGTACAAATAATTGAGACAGCAGTGAAGAATAGTTAACCACCTACCCTCCCATGTTGCAGTGTTAAAGAGGGGTTTAGTTGACCAGTACAGTTATATATAGTAGATGAACATGGGTTTCTATATAATCTATTATTACTTAGGTTGTATGTTTATGAATAAATCAGTTGGTAGCAGTTTATCATATGTAAGTGTTACTTTAGGGGTTTTACCACAAAGTAAAATTAATGTGGGAAGCTTGCCAATGAAATAATAACAATTTTCACTATTCATAATTATTAAAAATTCTGTAGCATTTTCGTTTTAGCTGCTATCTTACTGATACACAGTGTACAGCTCATCTCTAGGAGATATGACCAGTGACGAGAGCTCCTCAGTCCAGGCTACACATACTCAGACATCACCTCTCCTTTTAGGCAGCTATTGTCAGTCTATTGCCTGCCCAACAATCATGCACACTCACTGCTGAATGAGTGTTCAACCCCAGGTGCTGTCATTCTACTCCTGTCCTCTGAACTCCTTAACAATTAGTTAACAGTGTAAATAAATAAAAAGGAAAAAAGAAACCTGAATCAAGTATATGTATTGAGGAGGAAAATTGCTTAATTCCTGCACTGATTTCAACCTAGGACCCCTATGCTGAAAGGCAGAAGTACTAACCACTAAGCTACTCATTAATATAAAAAGACCATTGACTAGAAGTAAGACACTGCGTGGAAAGGCATGGTAATGTGAATCCTGCTGGATCACATGATATGCAGGTCAAAAAAATCATACACGCCCCCTTTTGAACACACTGAAAGCTGAAGCTTGAAAAACCAGTCACGAAATGCCTTTGTGGTAAAACCCTTTTAATAAACACTGCAGCCATTTTCAAGCACCAGTTAAAATAAAAAAAGATACTAAATTTGTGTATCTTTACTTTGGTATTTGTTGTTATTCAATGTGATGTAAATATGGGCTCTCTATTCCTGTGATGTAGTTTTACTGGATAAATGGTCAAACCAATGGAAACTGCAGTTCAATGTTTTCAAATATAAAGTATACACTTGGGTTATTGGAATCTTCTGTCTGATATTGTATTGACTGTTCTGTGCTACATAGGCCTTCAAAATGGAGTCCTGAAAGCTGTAATAACAACAGTGCATTTGTCATAAATGCAGGTAGTGGATCCTCTGGGTCACCACGAGAGATGGCAATGAACCACGTTAGGCAGTGTGGTACAGGAGAGGTAGGTTGAAGTGTGGTCAGCAGACAGGCGGTAAAGTCAGGGCAAGTGGCAGGCAGAGAATAGTCAAGGTACATAGGCAAAGTACAGAAATCACAAACAAAACAATGAAAAAAGTTCACAATGGGAAGCACAACAACAAACTGGCGAGAAGTGCTAGGGGAGGTGACCTAATAAAGGGGCAATCAGTGGAGCGCTGTCCCTTTTAAATATTTTTTGGCATACGTGCACCCTAGATTGAGGGTATTCGCACGTGGACCAGAGACAGAGAGTGGGAGTGGAGCAGGAGCAGGGAAAATTGAGTGACGGGTGACCGAACAACAAGAGCAACCACAGCCCAGAGCAGGGACCGTGGCACTCATCAAGACAGTGGCCAAGCGAGCTGAATGCTTAGCTGCATAGGTGGAGATATAACCAGTAAAAAAGGGAGACTGTGATGCCACTATATTTAGATCTAGTGTTACCTGATCTGGAAAACTATGTTCAGTTCTGGAGACCTTGCCTACAAAAAGACATTGACAACATAAAATTGGTCCAAGATTGGCTATGAAAATTGTGGAAGGTCTCAAGCACAAAACATATCAGGAAAGATTTAAAAGAATTAAATTGCATAACCTGGAGGAAAGAAGAGAAAGGGAGGACATGATTAAAACCTTTATATTTAGTAAAAGGCTAAGTAAGGTTCATCAGGGATGTATCTTTAACAAGAAACTAATCACGAGAATAATGGAACACACTCTGAAATTAGCTGGGGGGAAGATCAGCAGCAATGTCAGAAAATTTTACTGAAAGAGCAGTAGATGCTTGTAACAACCTCCAGCAGATGTGGTGGCAAATCAACAGTAAGTGATCATTAATATGCATGGCATAGTTTAGATTATAGGGCAAACTCGAAGGACCATATGGTCTTTCGCTCTTGTCAGTCTATGTTTCTAATAATGGGATTAGTAATTAAGGAAAAATTCTTTAACACAGTGATTAGACATGGGTAATGCTAAATAATGTTTAATTCGGTTTTGTCTATTTTTCTGCCACCAGATAACCACTTTTATTTACACTTGAAAGTATCCAGCTGAGCGATAATTACTTCCCAACCTCCAGTCCTGATCCTCACCCTGTTATCTAGAAGTATACAATGCTTTCTTATCTCTGAGTGACCTATTTTCATCACCTTATTGTTGTTGAGCAATTAAGGATTTAAGTAGCGTAACATATTTATTTCTGAATTGCATATAAATACATTACCGCTTGCTAAAAAATCGTTGCTATGTGTTTCGGAGGCTAAAGGTGTCTTGGTAAAATCAGGCATTTTATTATATCACAAAATATATCATCTGCATATCTGAAAATCCTTAGATAAATGAAGTCTTAGATCTATGTAGCTTGAAGACATTAATAAATCATTTCTCACATCTTGTATTGGGGGACTGGTATGATGGCAACTTTTTCACACATGAGCAGTAACCCCTTTATTATCTCCCATTAGTTCCTTCCGATTCGTTTTCCCAGCTCCTCCAGTTTCAAGGTCATTGAAGACCTTATCTTTCTTCTCATTCAGATAGGCTCTTGGGGCAAAGAGGATGAATGGGAACAATATTTGGCATGGGAAAGATAAACTCCTTATAAACAAGGAAATGAATATGGGAGACTGGTATCCTAACTGGATTTTAATTACATAAAAATGTTAATGACTTTTTCCTCTTTCCCTTGGAGGCAGACTTTGTAGCTTGTTTTTTTCTTTTTTACTTTTTTCTTTTAGCTGTAGATGAAATTGTATTCAAGGGAATCATTGAAACTTAATACTTTCAGTTCTATCCAGCAGTCTTATAGCATCTATAAAAGTGATTCAGCATCTGGAAAAAAAATAGAAAATAAAAATAAACACTCTCATACATGTATAAATGCATAATAACTAGCAGCATTTTTGTAATAAAATCTTTTAATGTGCACTACTATTAAAACATTGCTGTTTCGTTTGGTGATATAAAGTTATTTAATATATAAAGTACACGCTTTTAAGGGGCAGAACATACCAGTTCTACCAACTTGCATTTTATTGGATACAATATACTGATATATATCTTTTCCCTTGAAGCACAATGAAATTCATTAATAAAAATGGTAAACTAGTAAAAAAAGTAATGCAAAAATTAACCCATACACCATGCATATGAACTGGGTATGTATATTTTTTGTACATTTACAGTTGAGACCAGAAGTTTACATACACTATATAAAAAGACACATATGCACATATGCATGTTTTTCTCACTACCTGACATGAAATCAGAATAAACCTTACCTGTTATAGGTCAATTAAGATTACAAAAATTATTTATATTTGCCAAATACCAGAATAAAGAGGGGATTTTTTTTAAGGCATTTTTATTACTTTCTGCAAAGTCAAAGTTTACATACATTTCATTAGTATTTGGTAGCATTGCCCTTAAACTGTATGATTTGTGTCAAACGTTTTGGATATCCTTCCACAAGCTTCTCACAATAGTTGGTAGGAATTTTGGCCCATTCCTCCTGACAGAACTGGTGTAACTGACTCATGTTTGTAGGTCACCTTGCTCGCACCTGCTTTTCAGCTTTGCCCATAAATTTTCAATAGGATTGACATCAGGGCTTTGTAATGACCACTCCAAAACATTGGCTTGGTTATCCTTAAGCCACTTTGTAACCAGTTTGACAGTATGCTTCAGGTCATTGAAAATTTGGAAGACACATTTCCGCCCAAGCTTTAACTTCCTGGCTGATGTCTTGAGATGTTGCTTCCGTATTGCCACATAATCTCCTTTCCTCATGATGCCATCTATTTTGTAAAGTGCATCGGTCCCTCCTGCAGCAAAACATCCTCACAATATGATGCTGTCGCCCCCATGTTTCACAATTGGGATGGTGTTCTAAGGCTTCAAACCTTCTCCCTTTATCCTCCAAACGTAACGATGGTCATTATTGCTAAACAATTCAATTTTAGTTTTGTCAGACCAGAGGACATGTCTCCAAAAATGTAGGTCTTTCTTCCTGTGTGCATTTGCAAACATTAATCTGGCCTTTATATATTGCTTTTGGAGTAATGGCTTCTTCCTGGTAGAGTGGCCGGTCAATCCATGTTTCACAGTGTTTCACAGTGGATAATGACACAATCTTACCAGCTTCCACCAGCATCTTTACAAGGTCTTTTGTTATTGGGTTGATATGCACATGTTGGACCAAAGCACATGCATCTCTGAGACAAAGAACCTTGTCTACTTCCTGAGCGATATGATGGTTGGCCATTCTCATCTTGCTTGTACTTGTACATATAATTGTTTGTACCTTCAGGTATCTGGAAATTGCACCCAATAATGAACCAGATTTTTGAAATCAATAATTCCTTTTGAAAATTTGGCTGATTTCTTTATATTTTTCCCATGTTTTATACACAAAATAATGTGTTTTCTGGTGTGCCTTTTAAAACATCTACAGGTGTTCTTAATCAAATTTCCAAAGACATGACATTATCATAGGGGCGCCCCAAAATTGTTTAAAGCATAGCAACCCTATTTATGTAAACTTTTCTGCAAAAAGTAAAACAACCCCTTAAAAAATTATTCTCTCTCATTATTTTGGCTTTTGGGCAAATATAAATAATTTTGATACCCCAATTTGACCTAAAAGGGTAAGTTTTATTCTGATTTCTGTCAATAGTGAGAAAAAACTTCTATGTGTCTTTTAATGTGTAGTAAACTTCTGCTCTCAACTGTATCTGTGTGACACTAATTTATTTTTCTCCTAATGTGTCATTAATGGGGCTGTCCCACCTGTGAAAGTCGTCCTTTTGAGTGTGACCCTAGTCTACCCGTTCTATTTTCTGGGAAATTTTCGATACTGCCCTTTTTTGGGGCCACAGTTGGTGTTACAAGACACCTATTCAAATAACTATAATACATGGTCTCACCATCCGATAATAGGAGCTACTCTTTACTGTGGCTCTCATTTATGGCAAATAGACAGGGATTTCAAATTAGAACCCTTAAAGAGCCCCCTATGCCCGGGGCCCTCTTAACTTATGGGCCTTTGGGAGAGGTGAGTGAGCCCCCCAACCAACACGCCACTAAAAGAAAAAAATTAATTATCGTAAATTTAATTTTTAATTTTTGGTTCTTTCAATAAAAAATGCCGTTTTTCATAATTTAATTCCCTTTCTGACACGGAAAATTTAAAATTCGGGGGCCGGGGAATTTTTTGTCAGGATAAAATCGTAATCCTCTATATAGAAGGGTGGTGACCTGCTTAGCGGTATCTGATCTGTCCGGGAAACAATAGAGGGAGCCAGATCTGTTCCCCCTTATTAACCCCTTTAACACTGCAGTGACTGCGCAGTGGTGTTAAAAAAATTTTAAAAAAACCTGCTGGCAATCTAAATTTATTTTAGTGGCTTTAACTGCGAGAGGATTTATTTTTTTTAACAGACATAATACAGAAACTACTTCAATTGGGTTAAAAAAAAAAAATTTCCCCCGGCCCTGTATTTAGTGCTTTCCCAATCTATTACATATTATCAGATAGATAAACCCCCAAACGGAATAATAGACCAACAAACTCTATA
>JAODAL010024480.1:0-60495 GCA_025379985.1 Phyllomedusa bahiana | reverse complement strand
TTTGAAAAGGGGGAGGTGGGTAAACGAAGATTTGGGAGCCCCTCAGGGATCTAGATTGTGCTGGGTGTTGTTGAAAGAATTCCGTAAGCTTAGCAGGCTTTTTCGGTGGATTTTTCTTTGAAGTGCCTCCCATGTTGTTAGAGCCAAAAGTAAGGGGGTAAGGTAGTTTTGGCTCTGGGTTGGCAGACAGGACACCTAAATCCAACTGGTAGCACTGGAAATCGGGTGTTACAGGATCATTCCACTATACCCTTTTTTTTTTTTTTTTTTTGCCCTTTCCTTACTTTCTCTCAGAAGCTTCCAGTACAGAAGTTTTAAATTTTGTGCCCAAGAGAAGTGTAGCCTTGGCCCAAAAAACTCCCACCCAAGGAGCACAAGTGGAAGAGGGTAATATCTTATATACAGCACAGTGTTCTGTCCCCCTTGCGGTAAACTGAGCCTGCAACTGCAGCTGTGTCCATACAGCCCCCGGCAAGGAGCTTGAAAGCTGTGAGGTTTCAGCCAAAAATTTAGGAGCCTTGAAGTGCTACTGCTACAGGGGGATAGGGTCAGCTTATATAATATGGCCCTTATTTAAGTGGCCCGTTGCGGCGGGAAGTTGGAGAAAAAATGGCGCCCGCAGCAAATTATCTGCAGAGCCTTACTCAGGGTAAGTTACGAGGGGGGCAGGGTTCAGAAGAGCAGTCAATTGCCCATACAAATAGGCCTGTAAGGTCAGGCAGTCCCAGACTGTAGCGGGGTGCTGTCTCCTACAAGCGGAGCCCAGGATTACTCCTTTAGCAGCAGCGGGAAGGAGTTGTGTAATAAAATGGCCGCCACTCTTTTCAGAGAGGGGGGCAGCCGTACTCACCACCCTGAAGCGGCGGGAAAGAAGAGGAGAGGATCTGATTTCCGCAGGGCCTGAGTCATCCAGCTATCCGGCAGGCCAGGTACCAGGATGTATCGTGGGTTTATGTGCCCCAGCCGCAGGTATTTGCCGTGTCGGCGGAGCGAGTAGCGGGAAGACGCTGCGGCGTGCAGCGGCCGAATCTCCCAGCACCCACGTCCTCCGCGGCAGTGAACAGGGTATCGGGTCCGTGCAGCGTCACTCTGGTAGTCAGGTGAGGGCTCCGGCCAGGCCTCCCAGCGTCCGAATCTCCGGCGATGGCGAGAGGGATACCGGGCTGGTGAAGCTTCAGGCTTGTGAAGAGGCAATCGGGTATAGGTGACGACCGGGCTTCCCAACGCCTCAGGCTCCCGCGCTGGCGAGATGGGAATCAGGCTTATAAGGGTTCGCTCTGGCTGTCAGGTATAGGCTTCCCCGTTCCAGGGACACGATCAAAGCGCAAAGTTCGGCTGTGTGGGGTTTGTTTGTGCCGGTTTTCTTGCCACTTCAGCGGAGCTCTCCTAACAAGCGTCCGCCATGCTTCAGCTCCAAGCCACGCCCCCCTTGTTTTATTATTTTTAAATCTGGGGATTATAATGTAGCGACTCTACTGATAATTGGAATAGACTGTCTCTATTACCCAACCAAATCAAGCAATAATTAGACAGGGCTTCCAACACACAACTTGGTTCCAAGAAAGAATACTGGCATGAAAATCAGTAATAGATTACCGTATATACTCGAGGAGAAGCCGACCCGAATATAAGCTGAGGCACCTACTTTTGTCACAAAAAACTTGGAAAACTTATTGACTTGAGTATAAGTCTAGGGTGGAAAATGCAGCGGCTACTGGTAAAATTTAAAAAATAAAAATGGATACCAAAAAAATTACAAAAGGCAAGTATAGGCATTTTAAATTTCCCCCCCCATAGGAGGTATAGGCTTTTTAAATTTGCCCCCCATGGGCCCTATGGGCAGTTTTTTTAATCCCCCCCTCATAGGCAGGGTTTTCCAAAGTCGGCATTAAAAAAAACAACTACTCGCCCTTTACCCAGCTGCTCCGAGGGGGCCCTTGCCCTTCTTCCTGGCACAGGGGGCGTGTTTGCCATCGGGGTGCACAAGCGGGGGGGGAAGACAAAAGCCCCCGCCTGTGTAGTTTAATTCCGGAAGGCCAAAATCTGCTTGCAAAAATTCCGGAGCCCTCTCGGGGGGTCACTTTGTGGTCTGAAATTTTAATACCCTTCATTTGTAGCGTTTCCCAGATGAGGCGCATAAAAGCTGAAGAGATCACCGCCCGGGGGCCTTGGGCGCGCGCGGGCCCCAAAAACGGCTATCGGGTATAAGCCAAAAAAACACGGGGATAAACGAAAAAAAAAAAAATTTTTTAGATGCCCCAAAGGGGAACCCATGGCCAAAAGCTTTGGGAAAGTATAGGAAATCGCAAAAAATTTGGGTACTTTTAAAAACAGGGTTTTTTTTTTCCCTTTTTTTTTTTTGGCCTCAAAAAACCGAAAATTTAACTTTTTATTTAAATGAGTGAGTTTTTTTTTTAAAGTTCGCTTTTTAGTGTTTTTGGGGAAAAAAAGGGGGCTGTTAAATATGAAAAACATGAGGGTCTTACAGATAAAACTTAATAGCTTGGGTTTTTTGGGACAAAAATTTTGAATAAATTATCAAAGATGTTTTAAAATTATTGTTTTATTTTATTTCCCCTTTAAAATATTTGTACATGAAGACAATAGGAATAAGGGGGAAAAAATAACTTTTGTTACACTGGCCATTTGAAGTTTTTCCCCCCTTACAAAGAAGGGAGAGGTCTGTCTTTTTTTAATCGTAGGTAAATTCAACAGAATTTTAAAAAAAAATATCCAAAAAATTGTTTAACTTGTATTTTATTCCCATAAATTTAAAAGTTTTTGGATCACCTACCAACCACAAAAACCCTTTTGGCTCTCACAAAACCGGTTAGTTTTTCTTTAAAAACCCCCCCCAAATCTGCTTTCATTACCTTTATTAATTCCCCCCTTTTTGAACTCGTTACCTGTATAAAAGGGGACACCTGTCCCACAATAAATTCACCCCCCAAACCTCCCCAAACCATGGCCAGCCCCAAAGGGAAGCTTTTGTAAGGACCCCGGGAAAAATTGTAGACCTGCCCAAGGCGGGGATGGGTCTAAAAAAATGGGGAAAGCAGTTTGGGTTTGAGAAGGAAAACCAACTTTTGTCGCAATTTTTTGAAAAGGGGAATTTAAAACAAGATGGGTCAATCCCCCGGGCCCTTAGGGCTAAAATGAAAGGGATCTGGGTTTTCGGGGGGAAAAGGTTTGATTTCTGAAATCAGGAATCACCCCAGATCTACATGGGGGGAAACCAAAAATTAAAATGACCTAAATTAGAGCGGGGAACCACGTTTCAAAGTTTCCCCTTAGTAATACTCGGGCCATAAAGGTTTAAAAATCCTGCGGGCTTTGAAAGACCCCCCTTTTCATTTTATTTTGGTCTAGGCCCTTAAAAGTTCGCCAAAAACCATCTGGGATGATTCAGAAGGGGAGGGGGGAGAAGGAAATTTGGGGGCCCAGAAAAAACCCAAAAATAGAATTTTTTGGGTTTCTAAATTTTCATGTGCCGTGTTTGGGGAAAGAAGAAGTATAAGTACAATCCCAAGAACCCCCCGGGCCAAAACCGTGAGGGGATGGGGGGGGAAACATCCTAACCTTTTGGGGGGTTTTCTGCAAAAGGGGCAGGACAACGGCAAACCCTATTGGGAAAAAGGATGGGGGGCCCTGTATCGGAGATTTTGGTCAACAACCTCCTTCTGTCGTTGGAGCATTTACAAATGGGTCATGGGTGGGGCTTCCAGCAGGGGCAAGAAACCCGGGGGAAAAACACAGCCCGGGGAAAAAAAGGGGTTGCTCTGTAAGAAGCCTTTTTAAGGGTTTCCCGGAAATGGCCTTTGCCATTTCCCGGACCTGGAACCCAAAACGAAAATCTTTGGAGGGAAAGGGGGAAACTCAATGCAGCCCGTGACAGCCTTTAAAAAACCCCAAAAATCTGTATGAGAATGAACCCCAAACCCCCCCTGCTGCAGGGGTGTGCAAACATGGCAAGAACTCAGGGGAAAAGTCTTGGGCCTCTGAAAAGGGGAACCTTTAATGTGGCTATCTGGGTCCAATTTGGCCCCCAATATACGGCATGCGAGCCCAAACGTACCCAAATAGCCCCCATGGCTGGTCCTCTCGTCACCATCCCCCCATTGGTAACCCCTTAAAAAAGCACGGCCAAAGTTTGCCCCCCGCTTTAAATGAATGGAAAAACGGGACCCCCGCAAAAAAACCCTTTGAGAACACAGGGGCCCAAAATGTTAACCCTGGGAGCTGGGAAACCTTGTGAAGGATTCCATTGCGCCAAAATTTTTTTTTTTCCCCCACCCCCCTGCCCCCTTTTTGGTTAAAACCCTAAAGCTTGTTTATACAATTTCCTTAGGCTGTGAAATTTCGTGCCCCTAATGGGGGAAAACAACCCCAGGGGGAAATTGAAAGTTTAAAGAAAAAAAAAAAAAATTTATATATAAATATAAATTTTATATATTAAAAATTTTTAAAAAAAAAATATTTAAAAATAATATAAAACCCCGGGGTTTTCCCCCCTAGTAAAGACGTAGCGGGGGAGTTTTGGGAGGTCGGCAATTTAAGACGTACCCCGAAAGTAAGACGTAGTAAACTGTACAGGGAAAAATATAAGCCAAAAGGGTACCGGTACTTTTTGCAGCATTAACAGCGGATCGGCCTTAGAGCGGATGAAAGACGGATCTGGAGCGGAATGAGCGGAGGGATGTGGAGCTGCGGTTTTTGTATGTTGTCCATGGCCCCTGAAGGACAACATACAAAAACATGCAGTCCTCTGTGCTTTCATGTGCAGCCGCTGGTGGCTTCTCTGATTGGCCCAGCGTCCTGAAAGAGGAAGAAGACGCCACACCCTACCCAGCACCGCAAAGAATGAACCGATCCCCATTACGGTACCAATAAGCAATTCAAAAAATGCACCAAATGTAAAAGTTTTCCTTAACTTGCGGTATACTTACGGCGAAATCGCGGCAACCCCAAAAACATACGTACATTGCATAGAAACTTGCTGCGATTGCTGTGGGATACTGTATGGGCTGTTACTCTAGGGGAGGCTGTGTGGATACTGTATGGGGTTTTAATAAATGTTAATTTTAGGGTTAAAACAAAATCAACTTTTTTTTTCCAATATAACACACACCCCGAAAGTAAGACATAGTGGGACTTTTGGGGGTCAAAAGAATGTATGACGCTGTCTTACTTTCGGGGAAACACGGTATATATATATATATATATATATATATCTGTATAAATGTGTAAAAATATAGTAAAAGTTCTACTCACCCACCTTTTGCTATAGAATAATAATAAAAAAATAATAAAAAAAGGTTACACTTATTTGGGATTGCCACATCCAAAAAAGCCTGATCTATTAAAATATGACATCATTTATCCCGTACGCTGAAAACCGCAGAAGAAAAAAAGTCCAAATGCCAAAATTATGGGGTTTTTTTGTCCCTTAAAAATGTTAATAAAAGTGAATAAAAAGGTCATACAGTATATTTCAAACTGGTAGCAATAAAAAGTACACTTTAGGTAGCAAAAAATCCCCCCTTACTTAAGTCTTTAGGTGTTAGTACAAAAAAGTTATTGGTCGCAGAAAATGGCGGCATGGAGCAAATTTCAAAAATAAAAAATCTACACGGCACAGCAATACTGTCAGATTTTCGGAGGTTTCAGTATTTTGAATCCACCGAAAATCCAATGGTACACTGTGCTGCATAACCCCCAACGAAATGAAGTGAAGTCTATCCAGCACGGGATTTTTACCGTCGGGCTTAAAATCTTGTGGCATAGGCAACATGTCGCAAATTCGGCAGGATTCCCATACATTCTATTCTATGGCAAATGGAAACCGCACGCGTTTTTTGCGCAAATCTGCAAGTATCAAAATGCAGTCAGATTTTTTATGCAACTTTGAAACTTGCTGCATAGACAGCCTAAAACCACCTTCCTAGTGCAGAAAAATGTCAACAATTATTTCCTTCTAGCATTGCTGTTTTCATTGCCCTTATCATATCCACCTCTGTCCAGAGAACAACAGAGCAATCATTATATCATTACCTACTATTTCACTGCCATTCAAGAGTTTTATCTCTTTAGTAATCACAGGCAGAACAAGATGTGACATAAGGCTATGTCTACACTGCACAGAAAAATGTCCATTTTTTCACCATTTTTCGTTTTCTAAAAATGCTAGAAAAACAACTGAAAACATCTCCCATAGACTTCTAATGTGAATACCTTCTGCTGTCTACACTGAGCTTTTTTTTTCTGCTCGGTTTTTTTTTAGGGGCCGTTCACTCGGCTTATTTCGGTGCGGATTGGGGCCGTTTCTCGCGCCGGATTTCGCTTCAGTACGGCGCCAATCCGCGCAGTAATTACGGTAATCCACAGTTCTCATAGAGAACAGTGGATTCCGTCGCTCCTATAGTGGGTGTTAATAAAGGTTATACCTGATCAAATCTGCATACAAGTGTCCTTGTTTGTACCGTTCGTAATAAAATGATCATGCTTTGGTCTCTAACGATTTTTGTGCAATTCATATTTTTTTCGCTAAAAAGATTTTGGCGCTAAAATCTTTTTTTTACAAATTTTGGTGCTAATAAAGTTATCTCGCTTCTGACACTAAAAATACGTTTTTTATGAGGATTTTGGCGCCAGAATCCTTTTTTTACGGATTTTGGCGCTAAAATCCTTTTCTTAACATATTTTGGCGCTAATAAAGTTATCTTACTTTGTGACGCTAAAATACCTTTTTTTTTTACAGATTTTGGAGCTAAATCCTTTTCTTTACAGTTTTTGGCACTAACAACGTTATCTCACTTGTGACGCTAAAATAAATTTTTATGGATTTTGGCTCTTCTTATGTTATCTTCCTTTTGTCGCTAAAAATACATTTTGTAATGGGTTTTTGCGCTAAAATATGTTTTTTACAGATTTTGTCACTAAAATGTTTTTTACGGATTTTAGCGCGATGGTATTATTTTTTTTACAGATTTTGGTGCTAAAGTCTGTTTTTTAAACGCAAATCGCGGCAAAATACGGCCGTTGTAGCTGCTTTTGACAGAAGGGGACAAAAAACTCAGTTTCATGAATGTTTTTAGTAATTCGTTTTCAGTGTAGACATAGCCTTATTTTTAATTACTTAGCACTGCCAAAACAGAAGAATTAAAAAAAAATATAAAAAAATAATACTGCCAAAATTTAAAAAAAAATTGTTTTCGCTGAATAATGGTTTTTCGCAAAAAAAACTTCTTTCTGCTGGAAGTGTCCCTTTAAATGTTCAGGTAAGCGCAGAGAGACGGGCGCCACCTATGTGCAGTACACTAGGCGGCGCTGAAGCCTCGCTCTTGATACATTGTGGCGTGTGTTGCGGATGTAGTCGCTGTAGTCACACTATTTGCCGCCCTTTTATGGTATGATACTATTCATCGGCGAGCAGTGAGCTATCCTATACTCCTCCCTATGCAGAACACATGCACGCTCGCCGGAAGGGATGGCTCTGCAGTGCGCCAGCCTTCGAGTATCAGGCGACCCTCACACACAGGGCCCCGCACTAACACCAGTCCCTTCATATCAATAAGCCAAAACGAAGCACCGCCTCCTTTCCAGACAACACCGGAAGTGGACGCTGCTGGCTGGCAAGGTGTCGTTGGTTGGCAACCAGAACACGCATGCGCAGACGGGACAGCGGATGTAATGCTTGTATTACCCTAGAATGTTACGGGAGGAGGAGCGGGAGCAAAGATGGCGGCGAATCCGAACTCTAACAAACCAATATTTGAGTGTCCGAGCTGGTAAGCCGGGGTGTGAAGAGGGGCTGCTCGTAGCCGTGCACTCTGTAGGCATGCGTAATACGGGAGCTCCAGGCTACGTAGAAACCGGCAGAGATGAGAGGCGGGGGAGGTGTGGTCTAGAGTTGGAGCCATGTTGTGTGCAGGTTACAGCAGCGATGACTGCTGCTCTGGGGGTGACTTGTGCAGGAGGGATGTGACTGGGTGATGGCAGCATAATACATGTGTCTTTCTTCACAGGGCAGGGAAGCCTCCTCAAGGACTGCATCTGGATGTTGTGAAAGGAGATAAGCTCATAGAGGTGAGTGGTAGATGGGGGTTCACTATGGACTGTGCTCATAGAGGCGAGTGGTAGATGGGGGATCACTATGGACTGTGCTCATAGAGGCGAGCGGTAGATGGGGGACTGACTATGGACTGTGCTCATAGATGAGTGGTAGATGGGGTCCCATAACGTGCCATAGAGTGGGGTAGCTGGGGGCTCACTATGGACTGTGCTCATAAGGGAGTGGAGATGGGGCCATTGGATGTGCCATAGGACAGGGAAGGGCTCACTATGGACTGTGCTCATAGAGGCGAGTGGTAGATGGGGGGCTCACTATGGACTGTGCTCATAGAGGCGAGTGGTAGATGGGGGGCTCACTATGGACTGTGCTCATAGAGGTGAGTGGTAGATGGGGGGGCTCACTATGGACTGTGCTCATAGAGGTGAGTGGTAGATGGGGGCTCACTATGGACTGTGCTCATAGAGGCTGAGTGGTGACTGGGGGCTCACTATGGACTGTGCTCATAGAGGCGAGTGGTGGAACGGGGGGCTCACTATGGACTGTGCTCATAGAGGCGAGTGGTCGACGGGGGCTCACTATGGACTGTGCTCATAGAGGGTGAGTGTGACGGGGGCTCACTATGGACTGGGCTCATAGAGGGAGTGTGACGGGGGCTCACTATGGCCTGTGCTCATAGAGGCGAGTGGTGGACGGGGGGCTCACTATGGACTGTGCTCATAGAGGCGAGTGGTGACGGGGGGCCTCACTATGGACTGTGCTCTAGAGGTCGAGTGGTAGTGACGGGGGGCTCACTATGGACTGTGCTCATAAGAGGTGAGTGGTGGACGGGGGGCTCACTATGGACTGTGCTCATAGAGGCGAGTGGTGGACGGGGGGGCTCACTATGGACTGTGCTCATAGAGGCGAGGGGTAGTTGGGGGGCTCACTATGGACTGTGCTCATAGAGGTGAGTGGTAGGGGGGCTCACTATGGACTGTGCTCATAGAGGCGAGTGGTGGACGGGGGGCTCACTATGGACTGTGCTCATAGAGGCGAGTGGTGGACGGGGGGCTCACTATGGACTGTGCTCATAGAGCGAGTGTGTGACGGGGGCCCACTATGGACTGTGCTCATAGAGGCGAGTGGTGGACGGGGGGCCCACTATGGTCTGGGCTCATAGGGGCGCGTGGTGTACGGGGGGCTCACTATGGACTGTGCTCATAGAGGCGAGTGGTGGACGGGGGGGCTCACTATGGACTGTGCTCAGAGGCGAGCGTTAGATTGGGGGGCTCACTATGGACTGTGCTCATAGAGGCGAGGCGTAGATGGGGGCTCACTATGGGACTGTGCTCAGAGGCGAGCGGTAGATGGGGGCTCACTATGGACTGTGCTCATAGAGGCGAGCGGTAGATGGGGGCTCACTATGGACTGTGCTCATAGAGGGAGTGGTAGAGGGGGGGCTCACTAGGGACTGTGCTCATAGAGCGAGTGGTGGACGGGGGGCTCACTATGGACTGTGCTCATAGAGGCGAGTGGTAGATGGGGGGGGCTCACTATGGACTGTGCTCATAGAGGCGAGTGGTAGATGGGGGGGCAACACTATGGACTGTGATCAAAGAGGCGAGTGGTTAGATGGGGGCTCACTATGGACTGTGCTCATAGAGGCGAGCGGTAGATGGGGGCTCACTATGGACTGTGCTCATAGAGGCGAGCGGTAGATGGGGGCTCACTATGGACTGTGCTCATAGAGGCGAGCGGTAGATGGGGGCTCACTATGGACTGTGCTCGTAGAGGCGAGTGGTAGATGGGGGCTCACTATGGACTGTGCTCGTAGAGGCGAGTGGTAGATGGGGGGGGATCACTATGGACTGTGCTCCTAGTGGCATGCGGTAGATGGGGGCTCACTATGGACTGTGCTCATAGAGGTGAGTGGTAGATGGGGGCTCACTATGGACTGTGCTCATAGAGGCGAGTGGTAGATGGGGGGCTCACTATGGACTGTGCTCATAGAGGCGAGTGGTAGATGGGGGCTCACTATGGACTGTGCTCATAGAGGTGAGTGGTAGATGGGGGCTCACTATGGACTGTGCTCATAGAGGTGAGTGGTAGATGGGGGCTCACTATGGACTGTGCTCATAGAGGCGAGTGGTAGATGGGGGGGCTCACTATGGACTGTGCTCATAGAGGCGAGTGGTAGATGGGGGGCTCACTATGGACTGTGCTCATAGAGGCGAGTGGTAGATGGGGGCTCACTATGGACTGTGCTCATAGAGGCGAGTGGTAGATGGGGGATCACTATGGACTGTGCTCATAGAGGCGAGTGGTAGCAGACAGGGGGCTAAGTGTGAGGCAGTCCTCATACAGCAGACAGAGTGCTGACAACGAGACTGCCTGCATGTCTTTTTATGGTGATTTATGCAGCCCACCCAGAGACCTTGCATGTATTTTCGGGTGCCTGGGTCTCCGCTGCCAGTATATGTGCTATGTTCTGGATGGGTTTAGCAGTCTAGATCTTTGTGATAGGTCTCTAGTTCACTTTTATTTAATAAGTATCAGCTGCTGCTCTAGTGTAATAAAATAAATTGTACTCCCATCAAGACTTAGGCCTCGTTCACACGGCTTATTTCAGAACGTATTTACAACGGATTGCCGATCGTAAATACGTTCTGAAATCAGTTGAAAATCAGTTGCAAATAAGTGTCACTAAGTGTGGGCACGTATTTGAAACTGATTTCCCGACGGATTCATCATCTCCAATCATTGTAGGTGGTGAATCCGTCCGTAAAGAATTGACATGCACATTGTTTTTCCGTCCGGATTGCCGTCGTCAATCCGCGGCGGCAATCCGGAACGGAAATACGCGTCGTGTGAACGTCGAGCCGTATTTTCTATTGAAATCAATAGAAAATAGGCTGTGACTTGTTTCTGACTGATTTGCCGACGGATTGACGATCGTCAATCCGTCGGCAAATACGCGGCGAAATAAGCCGTGTGAACGAGGCCTTACTGGTATTTCCGCCCCAATGCTGCCAGCGGTCTCCTCGGTCTCTCATTAACCCTTGGCTCGTGTGGTCAGCTCAATGAGTGCTGCAGCAGTCACTTGCCATTGCCTGACGTTGCTGCACGGAGCCATTCGCTTCTGAATGTTGGCAATGCTTAATGGCACGTGTCCGCTGCTGCATCAGTACTCGGACAGCAGTGTGGGGAGCATAGGTCTTTTTATTTTATTTTTTTAATTTAATTGGAGCAGAATCTTAAGTAAAGATGAACAGGAAAACCCGTTTGTAACTTAACAGGGCCCTGTAATTCCTAATCATTCAGTAGATGCTTGTGTTGGAGCGCCAATTATTTTACAGAGCTCCTATGTTTTTGGAGTTGGCAGGAACCCAGCTTACTGATGCTTTCTTATCTATAAGGTGATGGTGGGTTATCTTCCATCTCAGACATTTAGGGAATATTGAAAGGACATCCATAAATAGGTGCGGGTCCCACCACAAAAAAGGGATCCTTTCACCCATCACTGCTTGTGCCTCAGCTGTGCCTGTGTGGTTCTCTGCATTCATTTTCGTGGCAGTTCAGAAGAAGACTGGGCACACTTAGCTGCACTGGAAACTCCTTTTAGAAGTAAATCTGACCCGCACCTATTAGACACTTATGGCATATCTAACTGATATCCCATAAATGGCTTAGAGGGGATACCTCTTTAAAGAAGTTGTCTCACTACAGGCTTTCAGCCTACTTCAATGTGTCTGGCAGCAAAGGATTTTTGAATTCAGGGGCGTGCTTCTTGTCTGCCTCTTCTCCTCCCCCCTCCCCTCAGCACACAGACAGCTCTCCTCCTCTGACTGCAGGGCGAGGGGGTTTGCTGCCAGAGTTAACCCTGTGTGTATCTGCCTAGATCTGCTGCTCACTGCTGAATCAGCCATACTGTGCTGTGGTTGAGCTCTTGCTGCTCCTCTCCATAGAGTCAGGAGACAGCAGGGAGAGGGCTGATCTATGAGTGGCTATGGAGCCAGAGGTCTGTGAAGCTGTGTATGCTAATAGCAGAGCAGGGGGATTCGAGTGTTCCTTTACCCCCTGCTTAGCATACAAATCTCCACTGACATCTCGAGCAACAACAAACAAACCCTGTCAAAACAGACACAGGGCAGCTGTGAAGTGTTACTATAATCATGATGTGTCACTAATACAGCAGAGCAGGGAGGGATATGAACCGTTCACATGCCCCCCTGATCTGTTCTATTAGTATAGTCAAAGCTCCACAGACACATCATGATTATAGTAACACACTTCACTGCTGTCACATCCAACTGACCACAGATCAGCCTCATCTCTGCTCTCCTCAATCTGTGTAGAGAGCAGGCACACACAGGGTTAATCCAGGCAGCACAGCTACACACAGGGAGTAGAGCCCTCCCCCTCCCTTACAGAAGCATACTGTGCGGGAGGGGCTCTGTGCTCAGACTTGTATTCAGAAGCTGATGAGTCACCTGCACTGACAGCCAGTGAGATAAAAATCAACAGGTCGGCTGCTATAGTGATTTCAGAAGCTGATGCACTCCTACTACCAGGGATAACTCAAAATCAGTAGGACATTTGTAATGAACATATATTGCAAAGCTGCTTGTTTTTTATAGATCTTTTAATTAAAACCCAATCATTGTAGCGAGACAGCCCCTTTAACTCCTTAACGACCGCCTACTGACTAGACTGCATGTCTTTCTGCAGTGACGTCTTCAGATGTCGCTGCAGAAAGAAGTTTTTCGTCTCGCAGCGCTGTAACTATGCTAGGAGTGGAGCTGTAGTTAGCCCTGGGGAGCAGAGAGAGCTTCCGATACCCGACGCTTAACCCTTTGATTGCCGTGGTCCGTGACCGCAGCATATCCAAAGAGCATTCCCTGCTCCATTGGGACTCCCGGTGACCCAAAGGAGCCCGGGGAATGTCTGTACAGTCAACTCTGGGGACCTAGAGTAGCCCCAGGGCTGTCTGTATAGGAAGCCTGCACACTGTGTACTGCCCTTACTGCTGCCTGTGACTACTGACACAAATTGTAATGTATTAGCATAAATGAATATGCTAATATATTACTGAGCGTTAACAAAAAGTATAAAATAGTTATCCCTTCATGGGATTTAAAAAAAAAGTGTAGAAAAAAATAAATATTTAATGAAAAATAATTGTGCATACATTACACAAAAGAAACCAGAAAAACTACACATATTAGGTATCCTCATGACCATAATAACCTGTAGAATTCATCTAAGGCTATAGACATGCATTACTCTCGGCGCGTAAACGCCGAGAATAATTGACATGTCGCTTATCTCCCTGCTCGGTGTATTGTCCGAGCAGGGTGAGGAGACGTAATCCATAGTTCTCTACAAGGATTGCTTTTTATGTTAAATATCTTGCAAAAACAAGTCGCTTTGTAATATGTGTCCATAAGTTTCCTACCTATTCTGAGATATTTCCTCCTGTATGGGCTGCATCAGCTCCTCAGGTCACTATAGCTACAGACCTGTTTACTCTCTCCTGATAGGCTGCCAGCACTGGTTGCTATAGCTACAGAAATGGCTTCTACTGCAGCCTAGTGGAAGCCAGTAAACACCCCCTGAATTCAAAGTGAAACCAAGAAAACGGGACTGAGGTAAGAGGAATCAGTGTAGTGAGACAACCCCTTTAAGGCCTTTTTAGGCCTAGTGCTTAAGGGGTTAAGTTGACCAAGGTTTCCTGACAATAAACACTTCTCACAAGAGGCCTTACTGATCTATGAGAACAGACTTCAGTTGCCCCACTCCTACTGTGGTGAGAAAAAGTTTGAATGGGTCGGTTGTACCAAATGTTCGCCTGTCTCTATCAGTTCCATAGATGTTGAGTGAAGCGTTGGTTCTGGAAAAACTCCCATTAATAGGTGTTTGTAATTCATGCTGCCTAAACTCGCATAAAATAGAATTTGATGGGGCTATGGAAATGTTATTACTTGGACTAATCTTTTCCCTTTTTTTTTTTTTTTTGCATCCATGTAAAAGTTATTTAAAAAATGAATATGGTAATAACGGGAAGGTTTTTTTTTAAATTAAAATGAACCTGTTGTAATGGTTTGTATTTGTTGTATTCAACAGCAAAATGGCAACAAATTGATGGTACGGGTGCTTGCATTGTACAGAGTCTTTAGGATGCTTTTTTTTTTTTTTTTTGAGAGGAAAGGAAATTAGTCTTTCTCTCTGCAAATAGACTTTTAGGCTTGCTTAACAGGCTGTGTTTGCGCATTCATTTTAATGCATAAAACACGCATGCAAAAATGTGTAGTATCACATTGATGTATATTGGAATATGCATCGATGGGGCACATGGTGTGTTTAAAACCCCTTAACGATACTGGACGTAAGTGTCAGTAAGGGGCTTTGTAGTGGGATCACGGTGATCCATGATGTTTAACCTACTAGGCACCGCAACGATCGCTGCGGGGGCCCCAATCGCAGTGAGAAACGATGTGCGTCACCATTTCTCATTCATTTAGACGCCGGAGCGATCACGTGGCCCCGATCGGTTTACATGGTGGCTGGAAGCCTTGTGAAGGCAGGAAGTAGTAAAATCGCCATCTTTGTATACAAATTATTTTGTGTGGTATAACTATCTTACATGGAGAAAGTTTTGAATTTAGAAAATTGCAAATTATGGTGTCTGCTCACACGGCTGTTATGGACTCTGTTCCTTATGTTGATTCCATGCTGAAACTGTGTCAAAAACAGCTCTCAAAACAGACTGCTAACCGCCTGACATCTTAGGGCATGTTCAAAAGGCGGTTTAGGCCACGGGTTTGGCCGCGGCTCTCGCGGCCACAACCTCGTCGGACCTCGCCGCAAACTCGCGTCTCCCGACGCGGGTTTGCAGCGCGGGTGCTGGGCGTGGTGTGGGCCGAGGGTTTGCCCCCATGCAAATTAATAGCGGGGGCAAACCGTGCCGCGCAAAGCACTCCCTGTCAAGAATTGACAGGAGAGTTCTCCACACACGCGGGTTTGGCCGCGGCCAAACCCACGGTGTGTGAATATTAACGCGGTTCCCCACAGGAAACCATGTTAATAAACTAGGCGAGATCTGGCCGTGGTTTTGGCCGCGAAAACCGCGTCGGAACCCGCGGCCAAATCCGTCGTGTGAGCATGCCCTTAATGTATGTTCACACGGCGTCTTGCCTCCGTATGAACATACGCTTTTCTGATGCGTCTCTGGGTGCATCAGAACGGACCCAGAGATGCATCTAACAATTAGCAGTGAGTTTATCACTGCCGGAAATGACAGACATGCAGTGGCGTTCACACGAGTGAACGCCGCTGCGTGTTCCTCATTGCGGGCAGTGATAATCTCACTGCTAATTGTTAGATGCCTCTCTGGGTCCATTCTGATGAACCCAGAGACGCATCAGAAAAGCAGATGTTCATACGGATGCAAGACGTCGTGTGAACATACCCTTAGTACACAGGATATAAGTTTCCACACCGCATTTTTTTTTTTTTTTTTTTAATCCTCGCATAGTATATGAACACTGAAATCTGCCTCTGAAAACTACTTTAAAACCACGCAGTTTAACTGTATGTATTAGCCATGTGGATGTGTCCACTGAGAACTTAACCCCGTAACTGCCCATATTTTAAAGGCAGGTAGTGCAGGTCCTCAGTCAGCAGTGACATCTTTTAATGTATTGCAACAAATGGCTCCATTACTAGAACAGCCTCTGATCACAACAGCTCCAATTCTGACTGTATAGCCTTTCCTTTTGATTGCCATGATCTGTGACCATTAAAGTGGACTCCCCCTTATGATCGGGTGATGGGTTTTCCACTAACTTGATTGCACACTTGGAAAACTCACCTAGAATGGACCCCAGGATTGTCTTTTCTGTAAAACTGTGGTTGGGGCACAGTATGTGTTACCCTAACAACAGCCTGTGTTATAGTGACATAGTTTATATTGTGATGGCATACAGGAGTACCTGAATATATTGTAAGCACAAAAAAAGTTATGAAATAATAAGTTATATAATATATAACTGACTACAAATAACATAGTCAATATTTAATATTAAAAAATAAAACCTCTATAGTTACTATCCACATGACTATAGTAACCTGAAGAGTTAAACATTGTGAGATGTGAATGGTGCATAAATGTGGGAAACCATTTTACTTTATTCTCAATACATTTTATTAGTTATTCATATGCAGCATGAAATGGCGCTTAAAAGGCCACGTACAGCTGCGTTATTGAAAAATAAAAAATTATGGCTGCTGCAAATGCCAATAATTAAAAAAATTTTGCTGTCCATTGAGGGGTTTAAAATATAAGCTTTTGGGATTACAGAACATTAGGGGCTTTCATTAAGCACATAGATCACTGCATGTTATCTGAATGTAAATGTAATTGAAGGTCCGCTTTAAGCTGTATATATGCACAAGCATTTGCCTCTGCATTTAAAGGGGTTGTCTCACTACAAGGATTGCTTTTTATGTTGAAGATCTTGTCCTAACTATTCCTAGATATCCCCTCTTGTATGGGCTGCATCATCTCCTCAGGTCGCTATAGCTACAGACCTGTCTGATCTATCCTGATAGGCTGCCAGCGCTTGTCGCTATAGCTACAGACCTGGTGTCCTCAGCAGCTCATCACTGTAGGCCAGAAAAGCCAGTAAACACGCCCCTGAATTAAAAAATGAAACCGACAAAACAGGACTGATAAATTGATGTAGTGAGACAATCCCTTTAAGATTGCGTTAACCTTACCAAGTATAGATTAAGTGTATTGGATCCTGACTACTGCTCGCATTATATAACCACAGCCAGTGATCCACCAGTAAAGAGCCCAAAACAAGCTGTAAGTTACCTTCACAATTCCCTACATGTTTAAATCTAATCTGTGTAGTGGGACAACCCCTTTAATGTTGCTGAGCAGCATGTGTAGCAAAAATAGTGCACTAATCCGTGCCGTTTTCAGTGTCTATTCTGAGACAAAATCTCTCATTTTTTTTGGCACTCATAAATGTTTCTCACAACAGGACAAATTTGTAAAGTGCTGCGAGACACTTTCCTATATCGACGAATGTTACAGATGTGTGACTGTCTCGTCCGAGACAGTTTTAACACATGTGACCCAAGGACTTTTTATTGTATGAGCTGTTATTTGTGTGGTTACTTCTCCTCCATATGTTAAAATGACAACATTTTTATATCTTGTGTAACTTATTTCAATGACTTCGTTTTAAGTATCATTCTTTTCCTTTCGTACTGTGAATGAGTGATGGTTTTTGCAGTGCACTTGATACTAACCTGGATATCTGTGCTCTGGTTTATCTCCAGGGTGTATCTGTGGTATCTGGGTCCTAGAAGTGCTATAGTAACTGCCATAAGCATTTAAGCTCAGTGTGTGGAGTGACACCCTGGGTTATAACTTATTGTACAGTCGTTTCTTTTCTGATAGAGTTTGGGTATTTCATGTCTGTGCTTTTCTTTGACTATACTATATATGTATGTCTGTTCACACTGCAGAGGTTGCACTTGAAGCCTCCATTGGTCGTTCTCAGATTTGAGGGTAAGAATAGTGCTGCATGCTCAGCTATTCTTCACTTCACTATGGCAGATAAGACAACTGAACCTGATGGATCCTATTATAGGTCAATGGGGGTCTTTGGGCGCCATTAGTGACCAGTGTTTAATGGGACCCTCAATGCAGGTTGGGTTTATTTGCAATTATACAAACTTTCAGCTATTTGGAGAAACCACTCTATTCGCTTTGGTGAGCTATTCAAATTGTTGTTGCTTCACTATTTTGGAGGATTATTTTTGCAAGTTTAACACAAAATATCAATTTATGGCTAGGGTCTGGTACCTGTGTGTAGACAAAATCACACCAGTACATGTCTGGTGATTGCTGCACTAGTATTCTGGTGAAAAAGTGAGATCGCCAGCACACTTGAGCAGCCATGGGTGGGTGTTATTTTTGTCCACACACAGCTACCAGATCCTACCTGCAGAGTGGCATTTTGTGTTGAATTTGGTAAAACGGCTGTATTGGTTGTGTTTGAGCTATTTAACCCCTTAACGACTTTGGACGTATGCATACATCCAGGTCGTTTGGGGGGTTCACGCCCCTGGACGTATGCATACGACCTGAGGATCGCGCGAACTCAGCAGTATGTCAGCTGTATATTACAGCTGACATCCCGCAGCGTCGGCCCCGACCCGAGATCGCTTCAGGGGGGGGGGGGGGGGTTAATCCCTTAATTATCGCGACCCATAGGTCACAATAATTAAGAGAGACGCAGGAGGAGCGATCTCCTCCTGTGTCCCAGTCGGTGACAGCAGCTGCACGGATTGTGCTATCCGTGCAGCTCCTGCCTTCTGACAGACGGCCCGGAGGGCATAGAATGCCTTCAGGGTAGTCTGTGACGTCACGATGCCTGGCCGTGCCCTGTGGGCATGGCCCGGCATCGTGACTGACAGTTGTCATAGGAACCAGTGCACAGCTACAAGCTGTGTAGTGATTCCTATTGAATGAGGGATCTGAAGATCTCTCATTCAGATCCCCTGTGGGGTAAAGTAAAAAAAAATGTAAAAAAGTGAAAAACAAGTAAAACACAAACACGAAAAATAAAATAAAAACACGTACACCGCCCTTTTCCCCTTTACAAACGCCAATCGCCCCAAAGAAGATAAAGTACCCATATTTGGTATCGCCCCGTGCGTAACGATCTGCTCTATAAATCTGTCATGCTTATAAACCCGTATGCTGAACGCCGTTAAAAAAAAAAAACAATCACATTAAGATTTTTGTTCATCCCGCAGCACATAAAATGGAATAAAAAACGATCAAAAACTCCTATAAACGCCAAATTTGTAACATTTAAAATGTCAGTTCATCCCGCAAAAAAAAGTCCTTACACAACTCTGTATACGGAAAAATTTAAAATGTATGGCTCTCAGAAGACAGCGATGCATAAATATTGTTTTACACACTAAAAATACTTTTTTTTTTTTTTTAAAGTGCTTCAACATAAAAAACTATAAACAGGATATTGCCGTAATCGTATCGACCCAAAGAGTAAAGCTAACTTATCACGGATACTGTACGGTGAGCGCTGTTAAAAATAAAAATAAAAAACACTACTAGGATTTCAGCATTTTCTTCACCCTGCCTTCCAAAAAATGGATTTAAAAGCGATCAAAAAGCCTTGTCCCCCCAAAAATGATACTAATAAAAACGTCAACTCCTCCCCCAAAAAAAAAAAAGCCCCTACACAGCTCCAAACACAGAAAAATTAAAAAGTTATGGCTCTCAGACTATGGCGATGCAAAAACGTGTTTTCCTGGTTGAATAAAAGTGTTTTAATTGTATAAAAGCAGTAAAACATAAATAAAATATACAAATTGGGTATCACTGTAATTGTATTGACCTGCTGAGTAAAGCTAGCATGTCATATATAACACAGAGTGACCACTATAAAAAATAAAAATAAAAAACACTACAAGATTGCTGTATTTTGTTCAAAATGTCTCAAAAAAACCTTAATAAAAAGTGAACATAATGTCATATGCCCCCCATAATGGTACCAATAAAAACATCAACTCATCCCGCAATAAACAAGCCCATAATCAGCTCTGCACACAGCAAAATAAAAAGTTATGGCTGTCAGAATAGGACAACATAAAAAACGCAGATGAGATCCCTAAGGGGTGTTGAATCCAAAATGGGGCAACTTCTGGAAGGTTTCGCCTGTTCTGCTACTTTGGGGGCTTTGCAAATGCGACATTGCCCCACCAAAATCTGCGTTCCAAAAGCCAAATAGCGCTCCCTCCCTTATACGCCCTGCCATGCGCCCAAACAGCAGTTTACACCCACGTGTAGGGTATTGCTGAACTTGGAAGAAATTGCTTAACAAAAATTTGGGGTTCTTTTTTTTCAGGATTCCTTGTAAATATGAAACATTTTGATCTAAACTTTTTTTTTTAAATTTTCACAGCCTAATGCTAAAAAAAATTTGTGAATCACCTGTGGGGTCTATATACTCGCTGCACCCCTGAATGTATTCCTTAAGGGGTGTAGTTTCCAATATGGGGTCTTTTTAGGGATGTTTATTAAGTTTTAGCACCTTAAGGTGTCATCAAACCTGAAATGGCGCCTAAATAAAATCGTATTGAAAATGAGACCCCAGAATCCGGTAGGCTCTCCTCCTATTCTGGGGCTTATGGTTGAGCCAAATAATGCACTAGGGCCACATATGGGATATCTCTAAAAACGGCAGACCTGGGGGAAATATTACGTTGCATTTACCTGGTCACATTTAGGCCATGTCCCCACTGCACGGGTTTTCGGCCGGTTTTTCAGCTGGTTTGCGGTTTTTCACACCGCCTGAAAAACCGGCCGAAAATGAGCACAATTGTGCTCTATGGAAAACCCGTGCAGCAGTCCCCACTGCACGGGTTTTCCGCCCGGCGGCAATACATTGAACATGCACTATCTTCCGTCCAGTTTCCGGACGGAAGATGTGCTGCTCAATGGGAGGGCTGTTCTCCGCTCATCGCAGAGAAAAGCCGCCCCCGCCCCCTCTCCCTGTGGCCGTGGGGACGGGCGCGAAACAGTATTTGTCCTGTGCCGTGTGAACGCGCCCTTACCGTATTCCAGTAAATAATGGATAAATATTGAAAATCTGCAAAAATAGTGAAATTTTTAAATTTCACCTCCACTTTGCTTTAATTTCTGTGAAATATCTGAAGGGTTATCAAACTTCCTAAACACTGTTGTAAATACCTTAAGGGGTCTAGTTTCTTAGATGGAGTCATTTATGGGGGTATCTAACATGCAGGTCCCTCAAAGCCATGTCAGAACTGGACTGGTCCCTAAAATAGTGTATATTGCAAATTTTCTTGAAAATGGGAGAAATTACTACTAAGTTTCTAAGCCCTCTAATGTCGTAAAAAAAAAAAAAACATTTAAAGTTTGTACATTTGGAAAATTTATTCTGCAATAGGGGTTGTGAAGTTACAATGGTCACTTAAGTAATAATACGCAAACATTTTTTTAAATTTTTTTTTGTTCATTTCTTTAATTGAGCACATTGAATTGACATCCAAAAGTGCAAGAAGAAAAACTTGGTGGTTCCTTGAATTTAATAAACTGTAGATCCTCCTTCATCGGCAAAACTTCGATGACGTGAACGCTATTGATGGCAGCATGTAAGGGGCTAAATGATTGGGATCAGAAGTATCTCTAATCCTGGCTAATAGAGCAGACACTCAGCTGTCACACACACAGCGCTCATGTGTGTATATTTATTAGACGGCATTGATAAGTCTACCCCAATGCGCTCAATTAAAGACCTAAGCAATCCCAATATGTTGTTAGATCACTTTGTGTTCATCTATAATAGTGGCTTATATAACAATCGGTGCAGAAACCGAGTAATTCCTAAGGGTTGACTTTTCCTTGCCACCGTACGTGTATTTGTGTTTTGAATATTTTTTTCTTTTAAAATGCCTTTACTTTTTTGTATGTATATAATGGTAGTTTTTTTTTTTTTTTTTCCCCTCAATTTCATTTTATATTCCTTTTTTGTTTCTCAAACTTCTTGCAGAAACTTATTATTGATGAGAAAAAATACTATTTGTTTGGGAGGAACCCAGATATGTGCGACTTCACAATCGACCATCAGTCATGCTCCAGAGTTCATTCAGCACTAGTCTACCACAAGCATTTGAAGCGGGTCTTTCTCATAGATCTTAACAGCAGTAAGTCTATATTTGATAAAAATTATATTCTGGATAAAGTGGGCCTGTTTAAGCATAAGACAGGCATTTCCTCCTGTCCGTAGCAACCAATCAGAGCTCAGCTTTCATTTCTTTTACTGCTCTGGAAAAATTAAAGCTGCGCTCAGTTGCTGTGGGCAGCATGGACAGTCTTGCACTTAGACAGTTTTGTGTCTTCTGATTTAGACAAAATTATTTCAATGGTCTACCTTCTCCTTTTATGTAACTGTCCAATGCTCAAACTTTTTTTTTCTTCTACAGCCCATGGGACTTTCCTTGGCCACATTCGCTTAGAACCCCACAAGCCCCAACAGATCCCCATTGACTCCACTGTTTCATTTGGGGCTTCAACGCGGATGTACACACTTCGAGAAAAGCCTCAGACCCTTCCATCTGCTTTGAAAGGAGATGATAAAGCTGGGGAGGATGATGAGCTGAAAGGCCTTTTGGGCCTCCCAGAGGAGGAGACAGAACTAGATGTAAGTGATTATTATGTAACATGAACAGGTGTGTTACTAAACTATTTTTGGTAGTTAGGTCCAGGGCTGTGGAGTCGGCAAGCCGAAGCCCCGACTCCGACTCCTCAATTTCCCAAACCTCCGACTCCTGACTTCCTCATACACGGCGCATGTTTAAGTGATAACTTTACTGTAGTAAAATGGTAACATCAGGCTGATTATTACCTTATTATACAATAATCAAGCTATTTAGGAAGAACAGACACTGACAAGCAAAATGGTAACAATGTTTTGATCTTTTAAACACTTGTGGGTAGAGTTGAAGAAAAAGCTGTATTTGTATCCAAGTCCTGTCTGCACCAACATTGGGAATATGTAGAAGAGACCTGGGATCAGATTTTAGTCAAGACCTGCATGAATCTGATCCAGAGCCCAGAAGGATTCAGACAGAGCTGTAAACCAAAGGTGGATTTCCCAAATACTAGCAAAATAATACAAATTAAAGGGGTTGTCTCACTACATTGATTCATCTTACCTCAGTCCTGTTTTCTTGGTTTCATTTTGAATTCAGGGGCATGTTTACTGGCTTCCACTAGGCTGCCGTATAAGTAAGGTCTGTAGCTATAGCAACCAGTGCTGGCAGCCTATCGGGAGAGAACACACAGGTCTGTAGCTATGGCAAACAGTGCTGGCAGCCTATCGGGAGAGATCACACAGATCTGTAGCTATAGCAACCAGTGCTGGCAGCCTATCAGGAGAGATCACACAGGTCTGTAGCTATAGCGACCAGTGCTGGCAGCCTATCAGGAGAGATCACACAGGTCTGTAGCTATAGCAACCTGAGGAGCTGATGCAGCTCATACAAGAGGAGATATCTAGGAATAGGTAGGACACTGTTAATGGACACATATTGCAAAGTGACTTGTTTTTACCAGATCTTTAACATAAAAAGTCATCCTTGTAGTGAGACAACCCTTTTAACACTTTGATTTTTAGGAGCAAAACTGTAACTAAGCAGATGCTAAATACTTGCAAGTCAAATTTATGTATAAGATAGGTAAGATGACTGTATATATAATTACAGTAGCCTCATGTACAAAGCTGTAGTGGATGGAGAGATATGGAAAGTCACAATTTCAAAACATTGTTACCATTTTGCTGGTCAGTGTAAAGTATATTTATTGGATATGACTTTAGGACAGAAAGAAAATTGTAAATATGCAAAACACTGCAGGAACATTTGTGGAGTCTCTGAATTTGTTCTGAGAAATAGTATTGCCTCCATCAGATCCTGCATACATGACCTCACATCTGATCTCATTATTTCCAGGCTAGAGAACGGCCTCTCTACACTAACTTGGGTTGGGCGCAAAGCGGTGACCACAGGGGCAACATCTCTAACAATGTCAGGGTATAAAGGAATTGCCTCAGCCACAGTCTGTTTAGATGAATGGTTAAACTCTTCTACTTTAAACAGGTGAAAAATGTTGCTGAAATCTGTTTGCCCTGGGAGCAGTATCTTTTCCCCTGGAGCAGCGCTTTGCCTGCTCCATGTCATCAATTGCTGAAGATATGGGAGCAGTAGCACTGGCCGGACCCAATTCCTCTTGCTCTTTGCACTGCATCGAACTAACTGGACCAACTTATTATATATTTTGGGAGTCTGAGTCGGTCCATTTTATGACGACTCCGACTCCTGCAAAATAGCCACCGACTCCACAGCCCTGGTTAGGTCCATATATATTTGGACACTGGCATAAATTTTGTTTTTGTACCCGTTTACTGATACATATTCAAGCTGTAGTTATATAATGGATATGCACATAAAGTCAAGACTTTCAGCTTTCATTTGACGGTATCTTCATTAATATTGGAGTTTAGGAGTTTCAGCTCCTTAACGTGCCAAAAGTAATCAGACAAGTTAAATAATTGTGAATAAAATGTTAGTTTCTAATACTTGGTTGAAAACCCTTTGTTGGCAATGAGTCTTGAACTCATGGACATCACCAGACACTGTTTGCTTTTTTTTTTTTTTAATACTTTGCCAGGCCTTTACTGCAGCAGTTTTCAGTTGTTTGTTTGTGGACCTTTCTGTCTGAACTTTAGTCTTTAACAAGTGAAATGCTGCTCAATTGAGTTGAGATCAGGTTACTGACTTGGCCATTCAAGAATATTAAACTTTTTTGTTTTAATAAACTCCTGGGTTGCTTTGGTTTTATTATTTTGGGTCATTGTCCTTCTGTTTTATGAAACGCCGACCAATCCGTTTGACTGCATTTGGCTGGATTAGAGCACACAGTATGTCTCTGAATACCTCAGAATTCATCTGGCTGCTTCTGTCCTGTGTCACATCATCCATAAACACTAGTGACCTAGTGCCGCATGCATGCCCAAGCCATCACACTGCTACTGTCGGGTTTTACCGATGATGTGGTATGCTTTGGATCATGAGCTGTACCACACCGTCGCCATACTTTTTTCTTTCCATCATTCTGATAGAGGTTGTTCTTGATTTCATCAGTCCAAAGAATGTTCTTCCAGAACTGTGATTACTTTTTTAGATGTTGTTTCTCCAAGTCCATTCTAGCCTTTTTATCCTTGAGGCTTATGAGTGGCTTGCACCGTACAGTGAACCCTCTGTATTTACTTTCAGGCAGTCTCCTCTTTATGGTAGATATGGATATTGATACACCTACATCCTGGAATAATCAGAGACATACTGTGTGCTCAAATGTAGCCAAACTGGTCGACCTTTTATAATACAGATGCACAATGATCTAAAACATAAAGCCAAAGCAACCCAGGAGTTTATTAAAGCAAAGAAATGGAATATTCTTGAATGGCCAAGTCAGTCACCTGGTCTCAACCCAATTGAGCAGCATTTCACTTGATAAAGACTAAACTTCAGACAGAAAAGCCACAAACAAACCGCAACTGAAAACTGCTGCAGTAAACACCTGGCAGAGCATTAAAAAGGAGGGAACACAGCGTGTGGTGATCATGAGTTCAAGACTTCAGGCAGTCATTGCCAACAGAAGGTTTTCAACTAAGTATTAGAAATTAACATTTTATTTACAATTATTTAATTTGTCCAATTACTTTTGGTCCCTTTAAAAACAGGGTGGAACATTTTAAGTCAGGACGTTATGTCCATTATATAACGATAACTTGAATATGTTTCAGTAAACAGGTACAAAAACTAAATTTATGTCCGTGACCAAATATATATGGACCTAACTGTATATGCAATTTAGGCTGCTGTTCCAATGTAAAACAGCGAGTGACAGCAGTGGCTTATAAAGGGGATTATGGATTTTTTTTTTTTTTTGTTACAGTATAGGAAATCATACAGTTTTCTAGCATTCATGTGCATAAAATTCTGCTCACAGATGTTTCTTCTAGCAATTCAAGTTAACCCTGTACGCCCTGTAGAATGGTAAGGCGCATGGATTAGACCTGTGTAATTCTTCTAGGAGTTAATAAAATAGGACTAAGCATGGCATCAGTCATGCAATCCCTTTACTGTAAGGCCTTGTCCCCACAGCAAGGGTTTTCAGCCGGTTTTACAGACTGTTTTCGGTTTTGAAAACAGTCTGTAAAACCGGCTGACAAACTTTAAAATGGACCTCTATGGAAATACCGCGCACCAGTCCCCACAGCACGGGTTTTCTGCCGGGCGGTTTTTTCAGACCGTTGGTGGACCGAAAAACATAGAACATGTTCATTCTTCCGTCCGGTTTTCAGGCGGAATATGAACATGTCTATGCGAAGGAGGAGGGCTTTTCACCGCTAATCGAGGAAAAAAGCCGCCACCCTGCGGCCGTGTGCACGGCCTGAAAACAGTACAAATACCGGTCGGATAAGACTCTTTTCATGACTCTTGTGGCTGAAAACTGCAGATTTGAGCATTGCATACTCAAACTCCAACATCTTACAGAATAAGGGACACAGCGTTGGCAACAGCATGTCTGTCACTAGCTTTTGCTGTCCTCAGCAAGGGGGGCATAAACTATGTGACAGGTTCTCGTTAAGCAAATAGTTGTGTTCCTTGTAAAATAACAATTCTGGATTATTTTCTCTTATGCTGTGTGGTGCTGTTTCTCTATCATTCCTCCTTGAAATATATTACTGAATCTGTCAAATGGGTGTGATAATTCCAGTCTTCAGAGGGTGTCTGGCAGATTCAGTTATAACTTTATTAAAGGAATGATAAGAGAACCACACAATGTTGAAATCTAAGGAAATATGCTGCAAAATTCATGGAGAATTCACTTATTTACTAAAAGAGACATGTAAGGAGATGTTCTGGGTTCTTTTTAAGCGCAACCTAAACATTAGATGGAACAATCATTCCAAATATGAAAGGTCAATTTCTGCTAAATGGACCGATATGTGGGCTTTTCATTACATTTTTTTCTGTTATGCAGAATCTTACAGAGTTCAACACCGCTCACAACAAGAGAATATCCACACTAACCATAGAAGAGGGCAATTTGGACATCCAACGATCTAGGAGAAAGAAAAGGAGTTACAGAGTCAACTTTAGTGAAGATGATGAAATTATTAATCCAGGTATACAAGTGGATGGTGGGACTTATAAACATTACAGGGAAGAAGTCAGGCCATGAATGATTTATCGTTTCCTTATCCAGTTACTTTGATTTCTGACAAACCTCTCTAGGGAGTTATTTTTTCATTCCCTCTTTATAAGGTGTGAGCAAATGTATTTAGTTATTACTCCTGTAAGGCTAGGTTCACACGGCTTATTTGTAGGGCGTAATTACACCCCGCAATTACGCCGTGTGGGCGGAGCGGGGGGCCGGCACCTCGCCGGCCCATAGACTTGCATTACCAGCGGCGTATATAATTCACATGTCACTTATCTCCCCCCTCGGCGGATTCGCCGAGCAGGGAGAGGAGACGTAATCCATAGTTCTCTATGAGAACTGTGGATTACCGTAATGACTAGGACGTATTCCAGCCATAATTTGCGCACTCTGGCGCGTAATTACGAACTGAAATACGTCCAATTTTAAGCTGTGTGAACATAGCCTAACTTAAATTTAAAGCTATTAATGTGCATGATTATTTATAATAGAAATAGATCTGAATGTGACATGCTTATAATGAAAAGATTGCATGTTACTTTTCATACTTAAAATAAAGTTTATCCCATTTTAAAAACCGTTACATTTTTTTTTAACAGAGGATGTGGACCCTTCAGTTGGTCGCTTCAGGAACATGGTGCAAACAGCTGTGGTTCCAGTAATGGTAAGGTATATTTCTTGGCAAGATTTAGGACCACATGTATGAACATGTTTAGGTCTAAAACTCACTCTTTTGCCCATAGTAACCTATGGGCAGAAAGTGAGTTTTAGACCTAAACAGGTTCATACATGTGGCCCTATATTCCCATTTGAAATATACATGTAATTGTGCCTTACAAATGTGTGTTGCTAATTCCACAGAAAAAGAAAATGGAAACATCTGGCTCTCTCAGCCTAGAAGACTCGGTAGGACGCCGTGTGCAGAATTTCCCATTTTCTGGAGGCTTGTACGGAGGGCTCCCTCCCACTCATGCGGAATCGGGAGCACAGACGGCTGGTGGCCATGGTACATCTCTGATGGGTGGCATGCCTTTCCCTAACTTGGCTCCAGAAGTGGATATTGCACCAACTACACCTACGGCTGCCCCCATCAGTGCTGCCCCTACTTCATCTAGCTTCATTGCAGATACTGTTAATGAGCCCAAGAAAAAGAAGTATGCAAAGGAAGCATGGCCTGGGAAGAAGCCTACACCCCTTATTTAAAAGACAAATGCAAACTTTTTTGTAAGGGAAAAAGGAAAGCAGTGACGAGTCCTTTTACACTTATTTCAAAAACTGTGGCTTTCACGCTGACCCCCTCACTGTTTCATTGTGGGCTGTGAAATAAAAACTGGACTTTCCAGATGAGAAATTTTTTGGGGTGGCGACGAGTCGCTTTATAGAACTGCCCAGTCGATCCCGATAATAAATCTTCTGCACTAGGGAATGCAGGGTACTTTCTACACTGCTAAGGATCACTCACTCAATGTCCACCGCTTCTCTGCAATCACCTGGAGTCCAGAATGGATCCTGGCAAATATAAGTTGGACAGTACTCACTTTTTCACCGTGGAAAAAACATGTTTTCTCCTTTCTGGGCAACAGGCTATACTCCACCATGCATATGTACAGTTATGAGTTTTGTATATGTCAAGTGGTTTTAACAATCTGTAAAATTAGATATTATTTCAATCTAACTCCACTATGTTTGTCTTTCTTTCTAATGTCTGTACAATTACTTAAAGCAGTTATTCCAGGATCAGTGATAAAAGATTTCTATGGGTTGCACCACTGAGGCCCCCAATAATTACTAGATGCGCTTTAGGGCTCTTGAGCTCCACCTCATCCCATTGAAAACTTGGGTTACTTACATGGATAGGTGGTACGTATTTTATCATGGGATAACTGCTTTAATTACGATTATATTATTGTTCCCCCTTTTTGACAAGCTGAAATCTTTAGGATATTCAACTCTCCCTCAATGTGGAGAATAACATGGAACATTGGTCATGCTTTCCATCTTAAAAAGAAAAAATATGAAGCATTCACTCTTCCATTGACAGTTAATTTTCACATGTGCAAACATTTTTGTGGCTCCCCTGTCCTCATTAAGGAAAAAAAAAATGCAGTAAAAATTTTTTTATTTGACACTGCAGTTTTGTATGTACTTTTGTTTATAGATAAAACTGGATACAACCAATAGAAATGTTAGTTTAGTGTTCTTGCTGTCAAAAGTCCTGGAGCCCCCAACAAACTAACTTACGACTAGTGGAGTAAGATATTTTGAAGGTACTGTTCTGAAAATGGAACTGGCATAGACGACATGATTCGAATATAAACTGAAACCACAATTTGATTGTAAACCAGAGAAGAAGTTTGCCCTTCTTTCTTCATGACCCACTTAAATGGAGGGTTGTCTGGTTTAGGCTTCACATACTTATTAGAAGGGACCTTTGACATTACCCTGAGAACAAATTGTTCTCCTGCTTAATCAACCAACTTTTAGCTGTAAGATTTGGGAAACCAGTCGGTGTCCAATTTACCTGCAGCACCACCACATGGGAAACTAAGTATTACACAATGCCCATGTCCAGGCATCATATGTCCTTTGGGGTAAAAAAAAAAAAAAAAAAATGAATCGGTCATTGGGAAGTATCTGGGCGTACTTGTAGATCATAGATTACAGAACAGCACGCAATGTCAATCGGCTGCCTCTAAGGCCAGCAGGATATTAGTGTGTTTTATAAAAGGCATGAGTTTGTGGGACAGAGATGTAATATTACTGCTATATAAAGCATTGGTCCAGCCTCACTTGGAATATGCTGTTCAGTTCTGAGCTCCAGTTTATAGAAAGGATGTAGTGGAGCTAGAAAGAGTGCAAAGACGAGCAAGCAAACTAATAAGGAGAATGGCGCATCTTGGTTATGAGGAGAGGTTAAAAGAATGAAACTTGTATAGTCTTGAGAAAATATAGCTACACTGAGACATGATTAATTTATATAAATATATGGCCCTTACAAAAAGTATGGTGAAAAGCTATTTCATGTACAAAAAAAAAAAAAACACTCAAAAGACAAGGGGACATTCCCTTCGTCTAGAGAAAAAAGGATTCAATCTCCAGAGGAGAAAAGCCTTCAAGATGAGAACTGTGAATCTGTGGAATAGCCTGCCTGAGGAGCTGGTCACAGCAGGAACAGTCGAGGGTTTTAAGAAAGGATTAAAGAACTACCTAAAACTAAAAATATTAATGCTTATGTAGCTGTATAAAAGTCTAGATCCAGTGTTATGGCAATTTTGGGTGCAGAAATGATTCCTTTAGGGCAGATTGGTTCTTGCCTTACAGGCACCAAAGTCTTTATACGTAGGGAAACGAAGCTTAAAAATTCCCTATCCCCCTCCCTCCATTCACATCTTTCCCCACCCTTGGTTTTTTCAACCGACTAACTATAACTAAATCAACGTGTTGTCCTTCAGATGAGATGCTTTCTGCTGCATATAACAAATGCAGGTCCTTTACAAAAGACTCTTCTGTTATTGCAGAAGTCCCTAATCCACTATATGAAAATAGTTATTCCAAACCAGACAACACCTTTACACATGGAAAGAGTTCACCAGATATCTGAACACCATCTTAGGAACATTTTTTTTTTTTTTTTTTGAACTTTTTTTTATTTAATAAAATACATTTTTGTTGCTTCAGCCAAAAAGTTAAGTGCACCAATGGTTCCTTCACTGGTTATTTGATCACATCAGCTGCATAATTTGGTATATGCATAATGTAGCTTTGTGTATTTTTTGGTCTTATTCGTTTATTAGTTGGAGGGGAGTGTAGAATTCATCTATGATATAAGTTGGCTTAATGTTGTTATCTTCTTTATACAAACATATATTTATCTCACTAACTGCATCCACTTGGGACACTGAGCTGCGCTTGTCGACTGAGTATAGTTGCTGAGTCATATAATGCTTTTGTATTAAGGTATTCTAGTTTCATAGTAGGTATGTACAATGTTAAACATGTGCAGCTTAGGCCTCATTTATACCTACTCAAAATACCCTACAAAAATTTTGGGAATCAATATACTTAAAGGGGTTGTCTCGCTACAATGATTGGGTTTTAATTAAAAGATCTTTAAAAAACAAGCAGCTTTGCAATATATGTTCATTACAAATGTTAACTGATTTTGAGCTAGCCCTGTTAGTATTACTACATCACCTTCTCAAATCTCTATAGTAGCTGACCTGTTGATCCTTATCTTACTGGCTGTCAGGTCTGAATGACTTATCACCTTTGAAGACAGGTCAGAGCAGAGAGCCCCTCCTGCACAGAATGCTTCTGGAGTGGAGGAGGGGGGAGGGAGGACTCTGGTGTCTGTGTCCCTGCTGCCTGGATTAACCCTGTGTGTGCCTGCTTCCTCCTGCTCTCTACACAGATAGATGTGACAGCAGTGACCCTGTCTGTTACTATAATCATGATATGTCTTTGGAACTGTGACTATACTAATACTATACAGATCAGGGGGCATGTGAATACTTTATGTTCTCCTGTATTAGTGAGACATCCTGAGTATAGTAACACTGCCCTTGTTGTTGCTGGAGATGTGGAGACTTGTAAGCTAAGCAGGGGATATAGGAACACTTGCATCCCCTCTGCTCTATTAGCACACCACTTCACCTTCCTCTCTACACTCATAGATCAGCCCTCTCCTGCAACAGACCTAGGCAGGCACACACAGGGTGAACTCTGAGAGCAAACCCCCTCCCCCCCCCTGTATAGAAGTTACGTAGCTGCCTGTGTGCTGATGGGAGGGGGGAGAGGGAGCAGAACAGACAGACAAGCTAGCACGCCCCTCAGTTCAACTTACCAGGGACACTGACAGGCTGAAAGCTCGTAATGAGACAACTCCTTTAAAGGGGTTGTCCAGTTTGTAACAAAAGTTAGTAAGTCCTGTTACCCGATTAATTTAAAAAAAAAAAAAAAAAAGGCCTTTTGTTGCTTTCTGCCATTCCAACAATGCGGTGGTGTTCTAGATAAGCACGCCACCGCTTCAGCGGTCACCTGTCGCTCATTTGCATAACAGTTTGGAAGTGAAGACCTTCGAGCGGTGGTGTAAACAGAGGCACATGACTTCTGCAGTGGTGACATGCCCATCTGGAAGAACCACGTAGTAAACTGAAGACCAGAGAGACAGCCCTGGAACAGAGAACCAGAGGAAGGGGAGTATAGGCTTTTTATTTTATGGAGCACCAAGACCTTGATATTAACTTTTGATATGGACTGGACAACTCCTTTAACAGATGTTCACCCAGCATTTTTCTTCATAGCAATTATACAAATTAAAGATTTATGAAAAAACATTGAGGTATCTTTAATGAAGACCAGACGTTCAGCTACTAAACAGTATCTGGTGTCATATCTGTTGTGTATTTACTTTTACTGCGTGGTATAATAAGTGTGTGTATATGCTGTGTGCTGATTCCATAATTTTTGCCAGGATTTGTATTTTTAGAATCCATTTTGCTTTGGTATCAAGAATGTCATGAATAAAGAGAGCCAATGTTACGCTGTAATTTTTTTTTTTTTTTTTTTTTTTACACAACTCTATTTCTCAGAGATCAAATGTTGATTAGCACTGGGGTATGTTGCCATTGTGCACATAGAGCAAGTATGGAAGTGCAAGTATGTACGGTGCATAGATGGATCACTATGTACTGTACATCCACTTGGGACATATGGCTGTGAGATATGGACACAGAAATCGATGCTTCTGAGCTTTGATTAGGAGAAAGCTTCTACGAATCCTATGGACAGCTAGGATCACTAACTACGATGTTCTCCTTTGTATAAACACACCATTGTCCCCGAAAGGCAGAAATTGATCAATTAGGGTATGTTGACACGGCTTATTTTCAGACGTATTGTGCTTAATACGTGGCGAGATGCGTGCCACAATTACGGTAATTCATAGCACTCAAAAGAACAGGATGACGCCTCTCCCCCTCGAATAATGACATCACTTATCTCCCAGAGCGACAATACTAAAGTAAAGCAAGTAAAATGTGCTTTGGGAATAACACCTGAACAGGCGAATTGCGTAGAGATACTTAACGCCACCGCAATTACGGTGTGTGAACATACCCTTATTGTTCATGTGATGAGGGGGACTTCATTAGGAAAAGAGATGCTACTTCTATGACCATAGAAAACAGGGGAAATTAAAGACCCGTTGGTTGGATCCCATGAAGAATGATTAGAATAAACATCAAGCAGCTGACTAAGCTATGGAAAAGAGGGAAGCAAAGTAAGAAATGGCCTATAGCATATCCAAGGGTCAGCCACAACTGAATAGGTAGACGATTTCTACAAAACTGTATTCTTTAATGTGCAACACGCTTTATGATACTTGTATTATAAATCAGTCTTAGTCGCCGAAGCATAGCAAAAAAAAAGCTAATGAAAGGCAAGCAGTTTAGAAAACCGCGAGCTGAATGCAGACAAAATAGCTGTAATTTAAGTTTCTGTAATACAGTCAATATATGGCCAAATTTTTGAGAATTAAACAAATGTTTAATTTTTACAAAGTCTATAGCATCAGGTTTTATATGGCAAATTGCAATTTTACTTCCCATAAATGTAATAAAAATTGATCATCTTAACAGCAATTAATTGCAAAGTACAATAGAAGCCTAGAAAATGAACTTTTTTCACCCAAAAAACACATTTCAACTTCATTGCAGGCCTGCCTTAAAGAGGAACCGCTAAACATCGTTATCAGTGATTGCATCCATTAACACAGGTGGGTTGTTTGATGAGGACATGGCTGGATCAACTCAGTCATGACAGTAAGTAAGAATCACACCACTGGGGACACTTTAAAAAGAAGGCTGGTGCTTGGCAACATTGTTCTCTACTGTTAACCAAGGTTATATCTAAAGGAAACACGACATTCATCATTGCACAGCACAAAACTTGTTCTACAGGAAAGCGTATCGGAGGCAAGAAAGATTGCACCACAGTCAACAATCTGATCGCAAGTCATCAAGGCATTACAGGAGAGAGGTTCCATAGTGCCAAAAAAAAGCTCAGGGCGCCCAAGAAAGACCCAGCAGGCGCCAGGACCATCTCTTAAAAAGTGTTTCAGCTTCAGAATTCGGGCAACCAGCGTGCAGCGCTTGCACAGGAATGGCAGCCAGGCAGGTGTGAGTGGAGAAGCATCTGCATGCACAGTGAGGCCGGAGACTCATTGTAGCACAAGCCTGGTGTCAAGGGGGCAGCCAAGAAGCCACTTCTCACCAGAAAAAACATCAGGTACAGTCTGATATACTGCCAAAGTACAGGGGAGTGGACTACGAGGACTGGGTAAAGTCCATTTCTCAGATGAATCCCCTTTCCGAATGTTTTGGGACATCTGAAAACAGCTTGTTCGGAGAAGACAAGGTGAGCGTTACCTACCAGTCTTGATCTCATGCCAACTGTAAAGCATCCAGAAACCAATCATGTGTGGAATTGCTTCTCAGCCAAGGGAATCTGCTCTCTAACAGTCTTGCCTAAAAACAAACATCCATGAATAAAGAATGGTACCCAGAATGTCCACCCAAGAGCAACTTCTTCCCAACCTTCCAAGAGCATTTTGGTTACAGTGTAATTTCCCTTCACTTGGCTATAATATCGTGGTCCAGTGAACAAAGGATTTTGCAACTCCACTTACATACAGAAAAATAAATAAATTTCACGGCACACAAGAGGATAGTGCAATTGAATTATATATTACGGATGAATATTTATATCTCAATAAATTTCAGTTACAGAGACACAACATAGTCCGAATGCCTCAATATACAGAGTAGTATTTAGTACAAAGGTGATAGTGAGATCTAAATATTTTACGTTTACAGGCCTGTCAGCCACAAAGCTACGTCGTCCAGACCACTGAAAGAATGCAGTATATATTCAAGTACATAAAAAAAAATAATTGAAAGCAAATGCAAAACAGTAAACAAAGGTAAAAAGAGAAAGACTAAAGAGGAGGAAGAAATAAAAATTAAAATAAAAAAGGAACTCACAGAGAGGACATGTATAGACCGTGTTATAAGTATAGAGGTACCGGACAAAGAAAGAGTGGGGAAAGGGGAAGATGAAAGGAAGACATGATATAAATAGCATGAAAAAAAGAATGATATAAATGGCAGGAAAAAGGACAGAAAAAAAGGGGCAGAAAAAATGTGACCATGCTGAAAAGGTAGAACAAACACAGAAGTATACAGATGAAGGAAAATAAAAAATCAATGTATGATGGCAAAGAATAAAGGGTAAAGTGCATATGTTAATGTGGGCTTACCAGTACTAGATGAGAGTAGGAAAAGACTGTAATAGAGAACTGCAAACGTGGCAGTGCTCCCAAAAGGTGTATTAGAGAGGCTGTAAAAAACGCATAAAGAGTAAATTAGGGAAAGTTGTGTGAAATAAGCAGAGCGACATGGGGTAGATGGATGGGTGGAACGTCCTTACCACTAGCGGGACCGCGTCAGGGAGACACTGGAAGTAAATACATAAAAAGGATTAATGCCTACAACCTGATATGAGTGGGGATCAACTACATAAAAATAATACAAATTCTATATAAACAAGGAATATGTACCAATATAATCACTGCAAATAATAATCCCTGTTAAAACATAACTTTATACTAGACTAGTTAAAATATTAATATCTTAAACCCCTATATAATTCCACTGCCATACCTAATGATACAGCATACTGTACACTATCTGCCAGTGGAGTAATCCGCCCCGATAAAGAGCGGCTCCGCTTTAAATGAAGACAATGTCACTACATGCGTGAATAAAAACACCTTTAAAATCCCAGCTATCCCGACGCGTTCCCCCATACAATTCAAGGGTTCAAATCAGGGATCAAAAATTTCCACACTGTGGAAAAAGAATACGCGTATACAACGCATATACAACATCACATGTAACTTCCAAATTATATAAGTGAACTGATACTTACTCAAGTGCTGCCAGGTAATAATGACGATAGTTTCCCCGCAGCACCTCTAGTACTCCAGGCACCCAGATAAATAGGGATACAGAGCAACAATTGTCTCTGCCTCCCTTTTTATGTCTTAAATGGCCCCGCAGAATGTATAATAAACATCCCCAGTGTTTACGAATAGATAGTAACACTATAATAACCTGATTCCAGATTCCCATGAGCGCAAGGCATACTTTCCTGCTCAGGTTTTTGCGCGTTCCGTATTTCAACTGCGCATGTCCCGGAAGTGAGACACCTTGTCCACTTCCGGTTAGGATAACCCGGAAATGGACACACCGCGCATGCGCAAAAAGCCGGCCCGGACCACGCGGCCCGCCTGCGTTCATAACAAAGCACTGCCGCCATGCCAAAAGGAAACACAATGCCACTTCCATTCAAAGCTCTTGAAAATCAACGTATAACAAAAAAGATTGCGTTAGAGTTCAAATGTTACTCCAAGCCACATATATCGACTAACTATAACTATCAGTCCTCAAGCAAATGTACATATTCTAAACTCCACAACAACTGCCATAATATATGATAATAAAAGACTAATGGAAGCTGGACATATATAAATGATATTTTAAACTGAGCAAATTTTATATAGAAAACACATATAAATTAACAACGGGCCATAAAACCAGGGCCAAAAAAGACATGCGGGGGTACAAAAAATTCATTGTCCTCAGCTGACATGGATTAATCAAGCCTGTAAGTAAATCATGATATAATGAAAAATTAAGAATACGAACACTGATACATGTTCATTGGTCCAGACTTGAATAGAATCAATAGTGGTCCTCTATGAGAGTGCAAACGAGAAAATCAATGCAGACAGGACCCGAAGGTAAGCCTATTCAATAAAACAATCTAAATTGCAAAGTCTCAAATAGGCCCTGTTTGTTTGACAGAGTCTGCGGTAAATCCATTGGCCTCCTTACACAGGATTCGCTATCCCCATTCCCCTCCTCTGGGGACGGTACCCTCACAACTTCCAAAATCAAAAAGCGCAGGAGAATCCCATTCACCATTATATATTCCCACATATGTCCGAGCTACTGGCGTGTCTCTTCTATTTCGAATATCCCCCAGAGATTTTCACCCCACATCTTCAATTAATATATTCTCCTTGTTTTCCAATACTAATTGAGTGTGCAGGGGCATGTACACATGTAAACTACTCCTTCAGGTGCTACAATGGCAAAATCACGAATAAAAAAATTGTTTCATTTGAGGCGCTTGTAAACAGATTTAGTTTTTTGTACATATGGACAGGCTACACATTCTCTGCCCACATTTGAACATACCATAGGTCTCCATTGTAACCAAGTACCCTTGAGGGGTATTGTTATAATGAGTATGGACCATCTGTCCTTTTATGGATCTACCCCTCCGATAATAATATGCGTGGGGTAGGAGGGAAGATATCCCATCTAGAATCCTGGATCCTACATCAAAATAACCCCAATATTTTTTGAGGAAATTGAATGACATCTACATTACTGTCTTCAAAGGATATCAACTATACGTTGCTCTATTGGACTCTATGTCTACCTGAGATTGCCCTGTAGTAGAGTTGTCCAGTTTTTGTTTTTGGTGCATGCCTAAAGGCTGATCCATGGACCTTTGTTTGGATATCCTCGATTAAGAAATCTCCTCTCAACAAACCTGACGGCGTCCTAAAGTCCTCGTCTCACTGGAGCAGTTTCTCTTAACTCACAGAAATTGACCATTGTTGGAGTATTCCTCTCTTACAGGGTAATGGAATGGTAACTTTTCCAATGTAGCAAACTGTTAGTTGCTGTGGGTTTCTATACAAAACTGTAAGTATGTTACCATTCAGATCCTTATTGAAAAGGACAATCCAGGAAAGTGTAAACATCTCTCCGCATTCAAATGTAAGTGCATACCCCGATATTATTTTTGTTAAGTTGTCCAACAAACACCTCAAAATAACATCATGTGCCCTCCCAAGAATTATGATGTCATCAATTGTACCATCCCCCCAAAATAATATCTGGGGCCATTGGTCTTCTCCCGGTTGGATACAAGGTAGCCACCTCACCAGCCCAGAACAGATTTGCATAACGTGGGAGCGCAAGAGCTCCCCATTGCAGAGCCCCTGAGCTGGTGGAAGGTCTAGTTAACAGAAACAAAGTAATTAATGCCGTAGCACAAAATCAAGAAGTCAAATAACCAAAGCAATTATGCGCCTGAAATGACTATACTTCTTGTGGACAAAAAAATTAAATATTCGAACCGCCTGAGCCCTCAATCGTGTGGGATATTACTATACAGAGCTTTCAACGACTATGGAGCCTAAAAGTACCTACTTTAATCCACAGCAATCCCATCCAGTCTACGCAGAAGGTCAGAAGTATCACTAATATAAGATGGCAATGTGAATACGAAGTCCTGCAAGATGTTATCTATATAAATCCCACATTTTGCGTAATTGTCCTACCAACCTGAAACTATGGTCTGCCTTTAAGCGGGGTACAACCCTTATGGATCTTGAGGGATAGGGAATAAAAGTCGACTTTTTTCAATCCCTAAGATCCATAAGGCTGTACCCCGCTAAAGGCAGACCCATATTTCAGGTGTAGGAACAAATTACGCAAAAGTAGGATTTAATAGATAACATCTTGCAGGATTTCGTAGTCACATTGCCATCTTATATAAGAATCCTCTGACCTTCTGGTAGACTGGATGGGATTGCTGTTATAAAAGAGGTACTATTAGGCTCCATAGACGTTGAAAGCCTATACAGTAATATCCCACACGAAAGAGGCTCCAGGCGTTCGAATATATTATGTCCACAAGAAGTATATAAATTTCAGCGCATAAAGCTTTTTGTTAATAGACTTCATGAATTTGAGCTACCATAATTACTTTGTCTTCTGTAACAAGACCTTCCACCAACTCAGGGGCACTGCAATGGGTAGCTCTTGCGCACCAACTTATGCAAATCTTCTCCTGAGTTGGTGGGAGGCAACCTTGGTATACCAAACCGGGAGAAGAACCAATGGCCCCCCCAGATAATATTTTGGGGAGGTACATTGATGACATCATCATTCTCTGGAGGTCACAAGATGTTATTTTATGAGGAGTTTTGTTGGACAACTTACAAAAATAATATCGGAATGCACTTCACATTTGAAATGCAGGAGAGATGTTTACCTATTGGATTGTCCTTAACATTAAAGATCTGAATGGTAACATACATACAGATATTATAGGGAAACCCACAGCAACTAACAGTTTGCAACATTGGAAAAGTTACCATCCATTACCCTGTAAGAGAGGAATACCAAAAGGTCAATTTCTGAGAGTTACAGAAGAAACAGCTCCAGAGACGAGGAACTTTAGGAGACAGTCAGGTATTAGAGACAGAGATTTCTTAATCGAGGATATCCAACACAGGTCCTGGATCAGCCTTTTAGGCAGCACAAAAACAAAAAAGGACAACTCTACTTACAGGGCAATTCTCAGTAGACATAGAGACCAATAGAGCTCGTATAGTTTTGTGGCAACCTTGCTGACAGAAATGTAGAAGTCATCAATATCCTCAAAATATTTGGTATTTTGATGTTGGATCAGGATCTAGAAGGATATCTTCCCTCAACCCCCTCGATAACTTATCGGATGGGTCTATCCATAAAAGACAGACTGGTCCAATTCATTATACACCAATACCCCCTCAAGGTACTTGGTTACAAAGGAGACCTATGGGTATGTTCAAATGTGGGCAGAGGAAGAGTAGCCTGTCCCTATGTACATCAAACTAAATCTTTACAAGCGCTCAAATGGAAAACAAATATTTATTCGTGATTTTGCCAATTGTACACAGAAGAGATTTACATTTGTACATGCCCTTTTTTTTTTTTTTTTGTTTTTTATTTTTTGTTTGGGGGGGCGGGGGGGGTTTTTTTTTTTTTCTTTTTTTTTTTTTTTTTTTTTTTTTTTTTTTTTTATTTTTTTTTTGTGGGGGGTTTTTTTTGGTGGTTTTGTGGGGGGGGGGGGGGGGGGGGTGGGTTGTGTGTTGGGGGGGGGGGGGGGGGGTTTGTTTTTTTTTGTGTGGTGTGTGTGCCCACTAAATTTATATTGGAAAACAAGGAGAATATTTAAAAGAAGATGGTGAACTCTGGGTATATACGAAATAGAAAGAGACCACGCCAGTAGCTCAGACATATGTGGGAATATCATAATGGTGAATGGGAATCCTCTGCGCTTTTTGATTTTGGAAGTTGTTGAGACCGTCCCCCAAAGGGAGGGGAATGGGATAGACGAATCCTGTGTAATGAGGCCCAATGGATTTACCGCATGGACCTGTCCAACCAAAGGGCCTAATAAGACTTTGCAATTTGGATTTTTTATAAAATAGGCTCTACCTTCGGCCTGTCTGCATGTTTGCTCTGTTTTGCACTCTCCATAGAGACCACTATTGAATCTTTTCAAGTCTGACCAATGAACATGTATCAGTGTTTATAAACTTAATTTTCATTATATTAATTGATTACTTACAGCATGATAATCCATTCAGCTGAGGAAAAAAGAATTTTTTGTACCCCGAATGTCCCTTTTTTGCCCTGTTTAAAGCCCGTGTTTAATTAATATGGTTTTCTATATAACATTTTGGCTCGTTAAAATCAATATATATGTCCCCGCACATTAGTCTTTTATTATCATATATTATGGCAGATGATGTGGAGATAAGAATAAGCACATTTGCTGGAGGACAGATACCGATAGCAGTTAGTCGATATATGTGGCTTAGGAGTACATTGAACTCTAACCGCATCATTATAGATATGAACGTTGATTCAAGAGCTTGAATGGATGTGGCATTGTTGTTTCCTTTGGCATGCGCATGCATAGTTAAAACGCCAGGCGCCGCGTGGTCCGGGCCGGCTTTTGCGCATGCGCGGTGTCAATTCCGGCGATACTAACCGGAAGTGACAGGTGTCCACTTCCGGACATGCGCAGTGAACATCCGAACGCCGCAAAAACCATGAGCAAAAGTATGCACATGCGCTCATGGGATTCTGGAATCGTTAAATAGTGGTTACTATCTATTCGTAAACACTGGGGAATTGTTTATTATACATCTGCGGTGCCATATAAGACAAAAAAAGAGGCAGAGACAATTTTGCTCTGTATCCCTCTATCTGGGTGCCAGCGAACTAGAGGTGCTGCGGGAACTATCGTCAAATACCTGGCAGGCACTTGAGTCTAAGTATCAGTTCACTTATCAAATTTGGAAGTACATGTGTTAGTAGTATAAGCGTTTTTTTATATGTATTAGTATATATCGTATTCTTTTTCCACATTGAGAAAGTTTTGAATCCCCTGATGAACCCTAGAATTGTAAGGGGAATCGCGTCGGGATAGCTGGATATAAAGGTGTTAAATACACCGCATGAAGTGACAATGTCCCCAGACCATTAAAGCGGAGCCAGCTCTTTATCGGTGCGATTACACCACTGCAGATAGTGTAACAGTATGCTGTATCATCTAGGTATCGCAAGTGAAATATAAATAGGGTTTACAGAAATTAAAATATTTTAAATATCTATAAAAGGTTAATTTTTAACAGGATTATGATCAAACTAAAATAGAACCAAAGAAAATGATGCTGAGGGAAGACCACTTACTGACATGAGCTGACATAACCTTATGCGGAGGTAGGACTCTGGTGTAACGTCGCCAGTAGTGGCCAGGGAGATGTCAGCTGCGTCCTCCTGGGAAGGCGCGACACCGCGTCTAAAGACGCTGGCGCCTGCCCAGTAGAGAGAGTGTGGGAGAGTGAGACGGCGCATGCGCGGGATCCGCCGAGATGGACCGGAGGCCTCCGCGTGGTGTGCGCAGAAGTAAACGAATACAGAAGGATTGTACGGTGAAAAGGAGAATAAAGAAAAGATCTTGTAAGAGAATGAAAGGAGTCAAAGTTGATAAGGTGAAAAGTCATGCTGGCCAAAACAATAGTATAAATGCAAAAGGGGAATCAAGTAATACAATCTAGTACTATTGTAACAGGGTTATATATAATTATAATGCAAAGAAAAACAGAAGGGAGAGATGTAAAATAGAAATATGGGAAAGATTAACAGAAAAAAGAATAGGTTCCCCCGTTCCCGATTGCAAAAGTAAGTAATGACACAAAAATAAAACATAACAATGTACATAAGTCGTCAAACAGGAATAGCGTTTCGGAAAAAGGATCCAAGAATATGTTTAATATATCTCACCATCGCGAAAGGTTCACAGACTCTGTAGAGTTAAGCGAGATTTCTGGTAATTAAATTTACAAATTCAAAAACAGATTACATTGAACATGACCAAAAATCATCATATATGCATTTTACTTGAATAGACGTCCACATATCGAAATGTATAAGTAAGCGACATAGTGTATACCCGATATATAAAAAGTATATAAATGTCTAAAGGCAGAAAATATTGGGGACCATAAATGTAATAGAATGTGGAAAATAGTCGTGATTATTTAAAAAAATTAAGGTCATCATCCCATTAGGCCCGTTTGGATGTAAGCTACTCTAATCGGTTGGATCCAATAGGATTTCACGTTTTTTAGGAGGGCAATGCGGTTGCAGCCCCTCCTTGGGCGGGGGACATGTTCCACTACATGAAATCGAAGTTTGGCATTATTGGTGATGGTTGTCCTCTAAATTGTTTGTGGAAGCGGAAAGCATATCTTTTTGCATTAATTGTGGACTTATGTGCTTGATAAGCGATCTTTGATCGTTGTGTATTTCGCCTATATAGAGAAGGCCACAGGCAATTAATCAAATATAACACAAAAGAGTTGTCCACGATGTAAAAGAAGCCTTTTTTACTTTAAAAGTGTCCCCGTTATTGGGGTGATGTACCTAAACATCCCCTTAATAATACTCGAGCAATTGTTCCAATGTCAAACAGGGGATGTGCCAATCCTAGGAGTCGAGAGTTGTGACTGTATTTGCGGTGACCGTAAGACCTACATCGTCTCTCTCAATATGGTCCCCCTAATTTTTTTGGGGCGTTTGTAGCATATTTGTGCTATAGTCCGATAAACTCTGGAAATGTCCCCTGAAACCACTCGAGAATAACCAATATTTGCAATGTTTGATGTACTTAGGCATCAGAGGAGGAGGTTTTGATGTGAAATAGACCCTTGAAGGTGGTGCCAAAAGGGTTTCTTAGTCTTACTGTGTTCTGGTTCTAGTTAAAATCTTTTGGGTAACCACTTTTCTTTGAATTTATTGGACACAAGTCCAATTGGAGGTCGAGATCATCAGACTTGTAACAATCCTATTAACTCCATGGTAAATTGGAAGAGGGAAGGGAAGTCTTGGTGTGGACTGGGTGACAACTGCTACAATGGAGAAGAGAATTCCTGTCCTGTTGATATTGGAGAGGATATCCGGTATGCGATTATTGCCTTCAGGGGATTTTAATTGACCCAAGTTTCAAGGAAGTTAATGCTGGACTGAATCTCCATGTGTATGGAACAGGTAAACCTGGTTGATGGAATTGATGAAATCCAAAAAAATTGCTAAGGGACAAATCGTCCTCCTATGCCAAATGCAAAATTGTCATCGATATAGCTATGCCATTCTATTGCAATGTCTTGAAAAGAGTTTCATTGGGTAAAATTGAATGTTTGTTTCGATGGTGGCCATAAAAATGTGGCATTGCGAAGCACCAAATTGGGACCCCATTGCGGTTCTTGACATTGGAGAAAGAACTCATCCCCAAAGATTAAGTAAATTACTCATTTAGCAACTATGTTGAGGTAATGTAATGCAAAAGTCAACCTCTGAAGGTGTCAGTTCAGTAGTGTGGAGCATGTCATGGGTAGCACAAATGCCGTCTGTATGGCGAAAAAGGAATATAGGCTATTTACTGTCAAATGTGATTAAATGGTATCAGGAGATGTGTGGGTTAAGGATTGAAAGATGTCCAGAAAGTGGGGGGGTATCACGGATGTAAGATTTTGGTTTTGAGTAAACAATTGGGTTGAGTATCTTTTCCAGAAATTTGAGCTATAGTACGAAAAGATTGAGTACGTGAAGCGACTATGGGCGACCTGGTGGGTTATGTAAATCTTTTAAATGATCTTTGGTAATATACTAAGAAACATCCGGGGTAATGGGGATGTTTTAAGCCTGGAAGAAAGTCAAATGTCCTTACGTCAATAAATCTTTTGGTCCTAGGGCAACGTAAAAGATGGATTTTATCTTGAATGGATGGAACCGATAAGGGTCAATTCCATTTGTGTATAGGTAAGTCGTCAGATATGCCGTTGTGATCTCATGTAGGTACTTGTCTCGGTCCCCATCACCACAATGGCTCCCTCCCTTGTCAGGCTGGTTTGATTGATTAATTTTGAGTTTTAAATGGCGTAATGAGGATATCGCTTGTTCTTTCATCATATGTGAGATTATTGAGATATGAAATTGATGTTATTCTTCAATTGTTAATGATGTCCTCATCTCCAGTTAACTGTAAGTACTAACAGAGAGAAATGTTACGAGGAAGGAATGAACTAATACTAGAAATTTCTCAGGTACATTGTTGGGAGAGAAAGAGAGAGTAGGTTATCCAATTGAAATGGGTAGGTCATAGTTGTGACTGGGAAAATAAGCCTTCAGGGGGAGGGAAACGATAGAACCGCTGAAAAATCTTGTTCTCAGGTAAATGTGTCAAGGTGATTTGATGGGCAAAATGAAAGTCCTTTGCTTAACAGGTCAATTCTTCTGCTGAAAGTGAGAGGGTAGATGGAATATAATTAAACACTAGATGATGTTGCAGTGGGGGGGCGATATAAGGACTGGTATTGTTCTCATAATCTTGTAATTCTGTAAATGTGACCTCCCCTCGATCGAGTCAATGACACGTGTTCTCTCAGTGGTTCAATGACAAGAAACCCAGAAAGACTTTTAACTAGAACCAAACACAGTCAAGCCTAAGAAACCTTTTGGTCCCAACCTTCCAAGGGTAAATTTTTCATCAACACCTCCCCATCCTCGATCCCTAAGAAATAAAACCATACGCAAATATTGGCATATTCCCGAGTGGTTATCCAGACTTCCAAGTTGGATAAGCACAAATCTGAAAAAAAAACCCCCCAAAAAAACTTTAGGGCCATCTAGTGAGAGCCGATGTGGTTCTTAAAGGGTCCCCGCAAATACAGCACAACTCACACTCCTAGGAATGGCACTTTCCCCCTTTTTTTGCATTGCAACAATTGCTCGAGTTTTATTAAAGGGGTGTATACATCACCCCCATAAGGGGGAAAAACCCCTATTAAAGAAAAGGCATCTTTTACATGTGACACCTTTTTTTGTGGATATTTGTTTAAAAACCCCCTGTGGCCTTCTTTTAATACAAACTACAAAAAGCATCAAAGACCCCTTATCAGCCATAAGTCCACAATTGGGTGCAAAAAGAATGGCTTTCCGCTTCCACAACCTTTCGAGGGGCAAAAAATCACCAAATACCCAACTTCGATTTTAAGTAGTGGAACTGCCCCCGCCCAAGGGGGGCAACCCCATTGCCCCCTAAAAAAAAAAAAGTGAAGCCTTTTGGATCCCGATTAGTGTTTACATCCAAACGGCCTAAATGGGAATTGCCCTTTAAATTTTTTAAATAATCACTACTATTTTCCACTTTCTATAAAATTTTTAGGGCCCCCATAGTTTCTGCTTTAGACTTTTTATATACTTATTATATACGGGTAACACAGTCGCTTACAAAAAACCATTTCGATATGTTTGGACGCTATAAAATACAAAGCATATAAAATGATTTTTGTCTGTTCATGTAATTATATTTTATTTAATTAAAAATCGCAAAAAACCTACAAGTCTGGACACCTGCGCGATGGTGGATATATAACAATCTTGGTCCTTTTTTCCAAAGTTTTTTTCCCATTTTTGACGATTTATGTAATTGATTGTTTTTTATTTGGCATTACTAAAAATTTAAAAGGGAAAACCGTGGAAATTCTTTTTCTAGATATTTTTCCCCCATATTCTTTTTTACATCTTCCCTTTGTTTTTTTTGCATTATATCTATATAACCCTTTTAAAAAGGGTAAAAAAGGTTTTACTTGATTCCCCCTTTTGCTTTTTATATTTGGGGGCCACATGACTTTCACCTTTATAAATTTTTGCCCCCTTTTCATTCTCTTACAAGATCTTTTCTTTATTCCCTTTTCACTTACAACCTTTAAAATTTTTTCTGTTTACACGCGCCCACACGCGAACACCGGCCCATTCCCCGGCCCGGACCCCCCGGGCATGCGCCGTTCCACTCACCTCCACTCTCTTACTGGCATGCGCCGCGTCTTTAAGACGCGGGCCGCCCTTCCAGGGGCCCCGCGCTGACTCCCCGGGGCCCCACGGCGCCGTTAAAACCAGTCCTACCTCCGCATGGTATGTCGCAGTCGTAGGTTTTCCCCTCACATATTTCTTTGGTCTATTTTATTGTCCCCATCTATCCGGTTTTAGCCTTACATTTTTTCCCTCTTTTTTTCGCCCCTTTTTTTCTGCCCTTTTTTCTTCCTTTTTCCCTTTATATCATTCTTTTTTCATGCTTTTTTATATCAGTCCCCTTTTTCACCCCCCTTCCCCCCCCTTTCTTTGTCCGGGCCCTCTATACTTATAACACTCTAACATGCCTCTCTGTGATTTTCCTTTTTTTATTTTCAATTTTTATTTCTTCATTTTTTCTTCCTCCCCCTTTTCTTCTCTTTTTCCTTTTTTTTACTGTTTTTCATTTGCTTTCAAATTTTTTATATTTATTCTTTAATATATGCATTTCTTTTCCCTGAAACTGGCCCCCCCCCCCCCACAAGGCCTGTGGCGACAGCCAAACGTCAAATATTAGACACATCAACTTTTTACTAAATACTAGTTGAAAATTTAGGCATTTTACTATGTTTGATTCTCTTAACTGAAATTTTCTTATAACATACATCCGAAAAAAATTTCTACAATTTAAATAACTAACCCTTGTGTGCCGTAAATTATTTTAAAACTCCCGAGCAGTTGGTGAAACAATGCCTTTTCCAGCTGATGGCCACCTTGCCATAAACAAATGATAACTAAATGGCTCGGGGAAAAAAGCAAGAATTTTGGCCAGGGCCGGAAACTCCCCAGATCTTAATCCCCTTGAGAACTTGTGGTCAAATTTATCAAGAGACGGGGACAAACAAAAACCAACAAATTGTGACAAAATGCAAGCATTGATTGTGCAAGAATGGACTGCTATCAGTCAGGATTTGGTCCAGAAGTTGATTGAGAGCATGCCAGGGAGAATTGCAGAGGTCCTGAAGAAGAAGGGTCAAAAACTGCAAATATTGACTTGCTGCATTAACTCATTCTAACTGTCAATAAAAGATTTTGTTAATCATAATATGATTGCACTTGTATTTCTGTATGTGATAAAAACATCTGACAAACACACATAAAAACCAGAGGGCAACAGATCAGGTGAAAATATAATATTTGTGTCATTCTCAAAACTTTTGGCCATGACTGTAAGTGTGAGTTTTGTAATTAAAATAAGAATGATGTCCGAAGTAGATATACTTCAGTAAGGATTTTCATGACCTGTAACATTGATGGCAGATATACTATTGATTGTTGGAGGATGAGATGTAGGCCCCATGAGAACAAAGGTGCTCGACAGTGGCCTCTTAGGATCTTAACTGGATATAACTGGCCACCACCAAAGTATTTCACCATTTTAAAATTATACATATTACTTTTTTCTTTTATTTACAGCCTGTAGTACAGTCTATGCCTGCAGTTAACTCTATAAAGTTACAGTATAGATACATCATGGATTTCCTTACATTATGGCACAATGATGTATAGGTACAAAAGCTTTGCCTTAACAATCAAGTATTGACAAGTAATATGGGACTATTATATGGATTTTTTTTTAATTGGCTGGGTTTGTTTTGTTTTTTTTCCCACGTTTCGTTATGTACATGAGTTCCTGCCCTGACTTCCTCTCTTTGAGCTCTGATAGCAAAGCAATAAGAGTATTGCTTGGTGATCCTTCTTTCTGGTCGGTTATGACCAGAGGGATGTAAATATCAGCTATTACCTAACAAGTGTGAAGAAAAGCCCCCCCATTGCAGATTACCCTGTTTTCCTTTCATGCATTGTTGGTGCTCTAGTATAATCTTATCTTTACTTGTGGAGAGAACAAGACCTACTTCCTTTAATGACACTATATAGAGATACGTAGCACCTGAAGAAAAGTGAGATTAGACAACCCTGCCATACCAAAGTTTTCTCTCACAGTTAGAGAACAATATTTAATATGTAATTTTAAATTGCATAGTACTGCTGAAATAAAAGAATTGCCAAAAATTCTAAAAAAAATAGTTTTCCAGGAATATTGGTGTCAATAGTGATCATAGCATCTAAGTGGTTGGATAGATGGAAGGGCTCCATCTCTAACTCATTGGCACCTGGGGATTATAGGTTGCCATGTCCGCTGGGGCACTATTAAAGGCCATGTGTGTATGCTGGTTAAGTTGTGCCAGTAGGTATGATCTCAATGATTGCTTTTCTGTTTTACACATACACGCACTAATGAGTATACCAAAGCAATATATGAGCCATGAAGCGATTCACGATTTAAAGCTGGTTTTTTGGGACATAAAAAAGTTTTGTAGAGACTAAAAAAGTTTTCCAGAAAAATTGCTTTTATTTTGAAAACTGTAACAAAAAAAACATAATGAATTGCTTTGATTGCAAGAACCCAACTAAGGAAATTCATATGGTATTGCAACTACATTGGGAACACTGCAAAGAAAAAAAAATACCCAAAAGTTGTGACTTTTTTTTTCTATCCTTCCACCCAAAAATAATAAAACTTAAGTCCTATGTTTTGCCAAATAGTTCCAATAAAACTACACCTTGTCCAAAATAGGCCAACGTACATCTACAGCACTGACATAAAAAAAATAAAAAACTGGCTTTATATAGTGACATAAGAACAATTTTTCTTTTAAGTGTTTCTAATTACAAATGTAGTAAAACATAAAAAAAACTATCGACACGGTATCCCCATAATCATACTGACCCACACAATAAAGGTAACACGTTCCTTATTCTGCAGCTGACAGTAAAAAAAACAAAAAACCTTCTATATTGGTGGCACTAGCAAAATTCCTGTTTTTCCCATTCATTCCCAGAAATGGTTAATAAAAGTTGTATCTACTGCAAAATGCTCCCTTTAAAAAATACAACTCATCCTGTGAAAAACAAGCCCTCATACTGGTACATTGCCAGAAGTATAAGGTTATGTTTTTGGAAGTGAACATTAGATGGAAAAAAAATTCTGGTCCTTATGGGGTTAAAATAATGTTCATCTCCATGCTTATGTGTCACAGCAGCCCTTGCTGGCTCAGTGTTATGATAAATGGTAATTTGTGTGCTGGGAATTGTAGGCATTTCAGCAGGTACTGAAAAGTAATCTTGTATACGGAAAGCAACCCTGCTATCAGGTTTGAATTGTAAATTATGCTTTGGACTATATTATAGGCTCTAACTCTGGATCAGTACATAATTTCTGTAGTTTATTTACAAACTGTATTGTAGAGTTAGAGTTTATGACAATCTAAATCATACCTATAATACAATAGGCAAAGACAATTTAATATTTTAACGTAGCTTCTTATGAGTTGTGCAAAATCTAAGTGAATTTTGGCTTTTGTCATACCTAGGATCGATGTTTTCTATGATGTCATCAACAAACAAGTATTAATAATTTTTACCGGTTTCATAGCGGCCTAAAAGTGTTGTCCTCAAGTATTCTATTCTTGTGGAAGAGCTGTAACTGTAAATACTATATACTGCAACTGTTTTTGGATCCAATATTGGATGATTGTCTTTTTAGAAATCAAGACCACTCGTAATAGAATACAGAATATCAATTTAAATAGTGGCATTTCATCATGGCTTTTACATTAATAAGGGTATATTCAAATGTGATTGGAAATGTGATTGGATATTAATAATCAACCATAGAAATTTCATCACAGTTTTAATAAATGTGTATTACTGAGTGATGACTTAAAGGGATTTTCTCGCTACAAAGATCAAATCTCAGATTATGGGGACAGTAAAAATAAGCACTTTTGTAATTGGTTTGCATTACCTAAGTCACTTTTTTTTAAACAAAATCAAGTTTTAATATATATGCAAGTAAAATCACATTTGTACAAAATATATAAAAGGCAGCAAATATATAGACATATGCAGAACAAAGAGTCATACAGTTATATCCCTTTGTTAGAACTATGACAAGATTTCGTACTCTGGCTCTATAGAACCAAAAACAATCATTTTTGTGACATAGCATTACAATCGGATAATAAGACAACTTGACTGAGATAGCAACCATTCTTAGAATAACATTAAATTCTAAACTAAAAAACTTTGTGTGCGTGTACCTTTCATCTTCCCTGTGGGGAAAGCATTCATTGTTATATGGAAATATAGAAGCTATAGGAACCATGGAATAACAGTCTGGAGTGTAGAGTGACGCCGCCACGCTGATGAGCGGGGCATAATCTCAAGGCTACAACGAACATCCAAGAAAGGAGACCCTGCTAGAAAACATCTAAGTTACGTAGGGAATGGCCAATGCTGCATTTGTGGAATCGATCCAATCTTGCCAAATTTTAACAATCTTATCCAGGCACCCACGATGCAGGTAAATATATTTCTTAAACGGAAGAGTGGCATTTACAGATTTTATCCAGTCTTGTAGGTCAAGAGTATAAGAGGACAGCCAGTGCCGAGCTAAAGTTTTCCTGGCATTGAAAAGAAGCTCAGTAAGGCATGTGCGTATCCCCGGGGATGGGTACTCCTCCGGGTCCAAGTACAGTAAACATGTTTTGGGGTCGTCTGGTACAGGACAGCCCATTTTATCATTCAAAAACCTGAGAATTTGCTGCCAAAAGCCCGGAACTCTAGGACAAGACCATAATAAGTGAAAAAAGGTACCAGGGACAGAAAGACATTTTGGACAGACATCAGGAATCTCTGGTTTAAATTTGTGCAAACGCGTGGTGGTGTAGTATGCTCGGTGTAATATGTACAATTGGGTCATTCTCTCCCCATACTTCGGGGATACCATCTTTGGGGTTTCCAAAGCTACCGCCCACTGATCATCTGTGATGGGTCCCACGTCCCTCTCCCACATGCTTTTCTTCACCTGAAAGGGGTCCCCTAACCTTTTCTTTAATTCTTGTAGAACAGGTTGACTCCCCGTGAATTGCGTATGTAGGGCATGTCTCAACTGAAGATAGTGGAAAAAGTGGGTGTTAAGAATGTGATATTCTCTGGCCAAATCCTGAAAGGTCTTGAGTGTCGAGTTTTTGTATAACTGAGATAGGTATTTCACACCCTTCCCTCTCCATACAGAGCCCTGCAGTGGTAGGAGTTCCTGCATATTGTTATTGTTCCAAAGAGGGGTATATGCATCTACTCCCGTTTGGTAATATAGGTTTTTCACCTGCCTCCATATTAAAAGACATTGTTTAAGGATGGACGGGCAGTGATAGCAATGGGTGGGTCTAAGCGGTGTCGAAAAAAGAAATTGGTAGGGGTGATATACACCGGGTTCCAAGGTTTAATTAAGAGTTCCATAGCCATTAGATAGTCCATCTCCTGTCCCCTAACCAAGTGAGAGAGCTGAGCTGCCCAGTAGTATGTACATAGATCCGGGAAGGAAACCCCCCCCCTCCCCCCCGATCCCATGGGTGTTGTAAAACATATACGGAAAGGCGGGCACTACCATTGTTCCAAATAAAAGAAAGTAAAATAGAATGTAAAGCCCTAAAGACAGAACAAATAAGATATACTGGAGACTGAATAAGGACGTACAGGATTTTAGGAAAAAGGATCATCTTCACTAAGCTAATCCTAGCCATAAATGACAGCGGCAGCCTGCTCCACCCCTGGATCCTATTGCGAAGATAAACCAAGAGCGGGGCAACGTTCAAGTCGTAAAACTCCGATAGAGGTCTAGATATGGTGACTCCCAAATAGGTAAATTGAGATGACCACTGCAATGGTATGGTGGAGGTTTGCTGCGGAGGGGCAAAAGAGTCTAAGGGCATCAAATGGGACTTGTCAATGTTAACCTGCAGCCCATAGTATTGACCAAATATATTAACTACTTCTAAAGCTCTTGGAAGTGAAGTCTCCACATCCCGCAAGTACAGCAATGCATCATCTGCATATAAACTAATTTTCTCGTGCAAAGAACCCATCTCAAACCCGATAATATTTGAGTCTGCTCGTACCCGGGCCGCCAAAGGCTCAATGGCCATAGCGAACAGAAGTGGCGATAGGGGACATCCCTGCCTGGTGCCCCTTCGTAGAGATAGTGAGTCTGATATAAGGCCATTCACCCTAACTTTGGCGACAGGTTGGCAATACAGAAGCTTGACCCAGGAGATAAAGGATGGACCTAGTCCAAAACGTTGAAGAACCAGCCACAGGTAATTCCACTCCAGAGTCAAAAGCTTTGTTTGTGTCTAGGGATACGAGTATCCTAGTTCCTACATTTGAGTGGGGCGCCTGCATATTCATAAACAGACGGCGTAAGTTCATGGCCGTATGTTTGCCGGGCATAAAACCTGTCTGATCTCCATGTACCAGAGAAAGGATGACGGAGTTAAGACGGATGGCCAGGACCTTGGCTAGAATCTTAACATTCGTCTGCAGGAGAGATATTGGCCTGTACGAGGAGCACAGTTCAGGGTCTCTGCCAGGCTTAGGGATGACCAAAATTAATGCTTCACGCATCGAGGCCGTGAGGCAAGATACCTTCTGTGCCTCATTAAACAGTCTAAGTAACAGTGGGCCAAAGTATTCAGGATCCTGTTTAAAAAACTCTATAGGAAGCCCATCTGTTCCAGGAGACTTTGCGTTTTTAAAGGAGGCAATGGCTACTTGGATCTTCTCAGAGGAAATGGGTGCATCTAGATCGGCACGCTGCTCCGCTGTGAGAGAGGGCAACGCGACATCTCGCAGATAGTCTCGTATCTCTACCTCAGAAACCAAGGTGAGAGCATCATACAGGTCCGCATAGAACATACGGAATTCCTCCGCCACCTGTCTAGGGTTTGAAATGATCTCCCCATTAGGCTGTCTCAAACGTGTGATAACCGGGGGCTCGTGGGATTTCTTTGCCATACAGGCCAGGAGTTTGCCACAGCGCTCGCCCATTTCATAAAACGACTGCCTGGTAAAAAATGTAGTGCGAGTTTCCCGATCTCGTAATAATTGTGCATATAGCTTTTGCCGTAGAAGCCAACCGGATTTATTTTCCTCCGATGGATCTCTGATATAAGCTAGTTCTGCCTGCACCACATCCCGTGCCAGTGCATCAGCCTTAGTTGCATAGGTGCGTTTTAAATCAGAGACAGCAGTGGAGAGTTCTCCCCTTATATATGCCTTAAATGCATCCCAAATTGACAGGAGGGAGGAGTGGCGTTCGTTAATCATTAAAAATTCTTCCCATTTATCAGTGAACTGGGCTGAGGGTGGAAGGAGCGTTAACCAGTATGGGTTAAAACGCCAGGATTTGGGTTTAATAAGTTCTGGCCAGGTTAGGCGAAGTGCTACAGGTGAGTGATCCGAGACCGATCGGGATAAGTAATTGCACTCCGCAACATAAGGGAGAAGTTGCCTGTTAACTAGGGCCAAATCTATTCTAGACAGTGCATTGTATCCCGGCGAGAAGCAAGAATACTGGGAAATAGACGGGTGATGGAATCGCCAAGCGTCGACTAGACCCACTGCATCCACCGCCAGCTGCAAGGGAGAGGGAGAGTCTGCCTGGCCAAGGGTTTGTCCCACATTGAATCTATCTTGAACAATGTCCCAGGTAGAGTTGAAATCTCCCAACCAAAGAACCTATGTATCTGGCCACTTTATAATATAATCAATTGCTAAATGAATAATCTCCAACTGAAAAGGGGGCGGGATATAGGTGTTAATCAAAATTAATGGTTTATTGTCAATAAAGCAGTATATGAAAATGTATCTTCCATGTTTGTCAATAACAATATCGTTCAATCGGAAGAGCACATTTTTACGGATTAATATCGATACTCCCCGTGCATGAGAGGAATATTCTGAGTGGTAGAGCCACCCCACCCACGTTTTTTTTTTAATGTATGGGTCTTAGAGCCGAATAGATGGGTCTCCTGAAGACATATTATATCTACCATGTACGATTTAATTAGCCTCATCACCAGGTTGCGGTTAATTGAATCATTAAGTCCCCTCACATTCCATGAGAGAGCATTTAAAGACGTCATGGTATTGCTAGAGAAAAGGGGCAGCTAGGATATCGCAGAAGCCTCAACCCACTACTTAAAACTCCAAGGTCCCACATCATCCCCCAGGTAATAGTTCGCATTGGTACAAATTGGAAGTGTACACACACAACAGTAAAGCCCCAATAACACCATTTCCCACCCCACACCCAGTCCCTAACCACTGGATGTATGACCCAAACATTAACCATGTTATAACTGACAGATGGCGAAAAGTCGCCTTAACCTAGTAGACAGCAGCTGTCGGTGCCGAGCAAACAGCGCCCCGGGATCAGAATGGAGCGACAAATATACAGGAGGGATATTCTCGAGGATGGACCAATATCCCATACATTCGTTTACACATGGGTTCAAGGAACCATGAGAGTAAAGGGAGGGGGTTAAGGAAAGACAGAGGTGGGGCAGGGGGAGGGGGGCTGATATGGAGCAAGGGAGAACGGGGGGAGGGCGGGAACTCTCCTACGTAGCTGTGGAAGAAAGGCATCTTAGATTAAGTCATGACTTTCAATATAATAACATTCAAGGCATTGACAATGACGAACCCGTTGAGGACCACATGAGATACTGCGTGAGTGCAGAGAGATATGAGTCTCCAAGTGGTCACTGAGGACACGCAAGTTCGCCTCAGGGTGTTTGTCTAGCCAATCATGAGCAGCCACGGGGTTATCAAAGAAGTGGGTTCTATCCCCCACCTGTACCCGAAGCCTGGCGGGATAGATCATGGCGTATTTCAGCCCGCGTTCACGTAACTTCGCCTTTGCCGAAATAAACTGAGCCCGTTTCCGTTGGATTTCTAGTGAGAAGTCCGGGTAGACGTGAAGTTGGACATTTTCATATGGGATCGGGCCTTTTTCCCGCATGAGTCGTAGCAGGGTGTCACGGTCTCGTTAATTTAAGAACTTTGCGATAAAAGTCCTTGGAGGAGCACCAGGTGGAGGTGGTTTCGGCATAATGCGGTGAGCTCGCTCCACTGCGAACATGATGGAAAAGCTTTCTCTACCGAATTTTTCAATCAGGAGAGATTCAAGAAATGCCTCCGGTCTAGAGCCCTCCGCACCCTCAGGCAGACCAATGAATCTTAGGTTGCAGCGTCTTAGCCGGTTCTCTTGATCGTCTACCTGCTGGCGTAGTTTGAGTACTTGGGCTGTAACATCCGATATTTTGGTGTCTACTGGAATGGCCCGGTCTTTCAAGTCGCTCGCCCACTGCTCCACTTCCGTAACTCTCTCACGCAGTACTTGTGCATCTCGACGAAGCAGAGAAATGTCCGCTTTAATCTCATCAATCCGTGTGGAGAGCGTGGTCTGACAGGTGTGAATGGCCTCCAACACCTTTTGGGTGTCGAGGCTGGGAACTTCCTGTGACGTGCTTGGTTGATCCCTAGTAGGAGTACCAGGGGAGGATGTAGAGGGCTTGCTAGTATCAGGTGGCCCTGTTCTATGGAAGCCGGCCAGTTTCTCCGCCGCCTCTAGTTGTTTCTTAGGAGGCATGGTGGCAAGGTCAGGCTTGTGGCACAAGTGAAGAAGAATATGAGGCAGTCCCTCCGTTAAATGGCACTATCTGGTCCGCACCGCAGCTTAACTAATACATTAACATCTGGAAAGTTGAGTCATCCTCCAATACCTAGGCCGATAGGGCCAGAGAGGTTGTGCAGGGTATGTATTTAGAGAGTGTCTCGCTGGTAACCATACGAGGTTTTTTGGGGGCAACAGTTCCCAACATCCAGGGATGACCGCCAAGGTGGAGAAGCGTTGAGCAAGGATGTATTTCAATATGGACAACAGCTATTTCAACTGCAATTCTTAACTGCCTTTCTCCCAGTCGCCACAGGAGGGAGATAGAGACCAGAACAAGAAGTCTTCATATATGCAGCAGCCTGCAGCAATGTAGATTTAAGGGATCTGGTTCTAATTGATTGTAAAGGTTCCCAGTGCAAGTAATATAAATGCAGGAGGGGTCCAGGATACTAGATCAATGAAGCAGATAAGGGCTTCTAACTTGTAAGTGTACACTGTAAAGTCCCATCAGAGGGTCTCCGAGGTCAGGCAGCAAGGGCTTACCTAAGTCACTTAGTATAGCAGATATGAGCTTTACTGTGCATCAATAGCTATTTTTTGCAGCTGCTAGTCGGGACACACCCCCTTTTCTGTGATTGGCTGGCTGACATTTCATTCAGCCTGTTGTGACATGCCCCGGTTGGATTCCGCCCTTTGACATGCCCCCTGCACTGTAATTGGCTGACTGACCTTTCATTTAGTCTGTTGGGATATGTCCCCAGACAGGAAATGCCCCTGGAGCTGTAATTGGCTGCCTGCACACTCTGTGTTTACTCCCCTCTGAGCGGTTAAAACCGAAAGTAAAACCAGCTATGTGAGAGGGCTACTGGCTCTATACTCATCTCCCAGCTCTAAGGTGAACAATCTGGCTAATTACTGACTGTTTAACTCATAGATCCCCTCATATAACACAGTCTTATATCCTGTGCTCCCTCCATATAACACAGTCACACAGTCTCCTGCCTGATAACAGAGGGGGAAGAGGAGGAGTGGGCAGTGTGCATTCCTCACATGTGTTTCATAAGTTCAGGCTGTGTGTATAATTGGTTATAGCAGTTTGTGGAGCCAGCCTGAAGCTGAAGGCTCTGCAGACACATGAGAACGCTGCAGGAGGCTTCATAGCTGTCCTCTACAGACAACCTTCCCCTGCTTCACACAGAATGATGTCACAGCTCTTCAGTGAGGAGAGACCCGCCTCCTGACAGGAGAGACACGCCTGCTCAGAGGAGAGACATGTCTTCTGACAGGAACTCCTGCTGAGAGGAGAGCCACGCCTCCTGACAGGAGAGACACGCCTGCTGGGAGGAGAGACTCGCCCCTGGATTTCAACTTCAATCTCATAGAATTAGCTGAAGAGTCCGAACACTTCAAACGATAAAACTCCTTTTAAAAAAATGTTTCCTGTACTCCCCTATTCTGCCGCCCCAGTGGCTCCAAAACCTTTATGCAGATAGGCCACAGTTACAAGATATAAAACCAGATGCTCAATATTCTTGCCATGGCAAGCAGGTGAAGTTTGGACATATTTTATATGTTATCTACATACATTAGCGGAACCAACTTGCTTTAGTTGGCAGAGATATGTCATATGAGCCCTTGTTAGGCTATACCTAAAGTAAGCCTTAACATTTTACATACACAGGTAAAATTATAACTTTTTATAGAAATATGACCTTACAGTTTAAAATAGTCTCAAACACGGAAAATTAAAAGTTATAAACATCAAAAAATACAATAAACATTTAAAATAATTTACATTGCAAATATGTACACACATTAGATATCGTCAAACTTGTACTCGCTATAAAATAAAGTTATGTAAATTATGTGAAAAACTGTAAATAATACGTATGGTGGAATTATAGATTTTTGATTAAAAAAATATTAATGAATATCAGGGTGGCTATTAAAAATGAAAGTTTAAAATTTCTAGTTCTCATCTCATCAAGCTGTTCCACCTGAAGAGAAAAAAAAATTGGTAAATTCTGTTAACATTTTGGATAACATTTAGAGATGGCCCCAGGGGTTTACATAAATGTGAAAAAATGAAAGTGGACAGCGTTTACAAGTGGTATTAGTGGTACTAATTTGCTATTTTTGCAAATGCAAGTGCCACCTGTAAGTGCTGTCCAATTGCAAAAACAATTCACACAAATTCTTCTCTTAAGTGGAACAACTTCAGTTGGTGAGACATTTGAATTAATCACTTTTAGTTTTTTACCTTGTGCTAAGGGCCGCCCTAATGAATATGTAATAACTTACATGTACAGTACGATTAAAAAAAAAAATGAAAAGCTCCAATCAGCCTAAAAATGTAGCTGACAGAATGCTGAGGCAAAATCCTGTGGTCTTGATAACGCTTTTTTTTTTTATACTTATGTTAGTGTTTGCCTTGAGTTTATAAAGTTTCAGGCAGCAATATTTATTTTATTTATTTGTTTTAGACCCCCTCAAAATAAATACATTTTGCAGCCTGCTAGTTTCAGACTTTTCTTATGCTATCCTTTGTTGGATTTTAATCCACTACCCTAGTGCTGCAAGGCAATAGTGCTGAATTTATTATGTCACTTATGTGGATTAGTGGTTAGCAATAATCCAACAAGTGCTGATTCATTGAGACCTTTTGGAAAAGTCTATGGGCTCCCCTGGTTTTCAGCCTTTAACTTCTGCAGCGATGTGGACTTTCATTACTTGCTACTGGTACAACCTGTCCAACTGCCAAGTGGCCCAGTAGGTGGTAATAGGACTGCAGGCGAAGGTTGTGGTCGAGAGCTGACATAAAAGGCAGACCAAGTACAATGCACGAGAGGAGTATCCAAAAGCTTAAAGGAGTTGTCTCACTACATTTATTCCTCTTGCCTTAGTCTGTTTTTTTTGTTTCATTTTGAATTCAGGGGCGTTTACTGGCTTCTACTAGACTGCAGTAGAAGCCAGGTCTGTAGCTATAGTAACCAGCACTGGCAGCCTGTCGGGAGAGATCAAACAGATCTGTAGCTATAGTGACCTGAGGAGCTGATGCAGCCCATACAAAAGGGGATATCTAGGAATAGGTAGGACACTGTTAATGAACATATATTGCAAAGTGAATTGTTTTTGCAAGATCTTTAACATAAAATGCAATCCTTGTAGTGAGACAACCCCTTTAAGAACAGACCACAGAAGGTACCTAGGAATAGAACTACAAATTTTAACCATGCAGAAAGGACTAGATAGTGCGGTCAGAAACTAAGTTGAGATCAAAATCAGAGATCAGTGCCATGAAATTGTTGTATCACCAGGCAGTGTCTAGCTGCAGGATTTAGCTTTAGATTTTCTTCCTGATCTGATGTTAGCCAGAGATTAGTATTTTTCTTAGAGCACCATTAATTCCAGGGTGTTATACAAAGGAAATTCAGGTAAGTAATATAAGATCAGGACAAATAAAATAATAACACTAAAAACTAATGCAGTAGAAGAGAGGAAACTGCCCCAAAAGCTGCAATAGAGGAGGGAGAGGTTTGTATTATTGTGTAGTGGCAGTAGAATTATTGTAAATTGTAGGCTTAATGGAAGAGATGGGTTTTCAGATCAATTTTGGAATAATAGTGGAGAGTCTGATGTATGTATGTGAGTCTATATGCACAGGAGAAATCTTGGAGATAGTTGTTTGAAATGCAGGGTGGAGGAGAGCAGAGAAGGTCCTATGATAAGCAAAGATTGTAAGAAGGAAGGTATCTGAAGATTAAGGCAAAAATATATGGGGGGGACAGGCTATGAAGATATTCTATCAAAACCAAAGAATGAATTCGTAAAAACAACCTCCCTTCCCGCAAACAATGAGCAAGTACTTTTTCTTTTTTTTTTTTACATTTCACTCCACTTAGAATTTTTTTTCTGGTTTCCCTGTATATCCTGAGGTACGGCCAATGACACCAATAAAAACTCCAAAATAAAATCCTTCATATGTCTATGGAGAGGACAAATAAAGACGTTATGGCTTTTGGGAGGTGGGGAGGGAAAAAACTTAAAGCCAAATTATTATAACCGGCTGTTGGGAAGGGGTTAAGGACAAATAAGAAACAATGTAATGACTCTCTTTTAAGGTCTCATTGCCTTGTCCTTTTTTACAACACAAAACACAGGGCAAGCAATGCTTTGTAGCACAATGATCAGCATGTTGAAAATATAAAAAGGTAAGACCTGATGAGTTATCATTGGTATAGTCAATATATAAATGTTATAAAATGTTCTAAAAAATATAAGAGCATCTATTATTAAGAAAGAGATCAAATTCTTAATCGATCAGCTCCGGTATTTCGTTTAACCCATAAGGAACCACCGTATTTACTTTATACATTCAATAGACCTGATAATTCATTAGCCTTAACATGTGGCCCATGCAGCCAAAATCCCCAAGCCTCTGCTTCCTCCACTGGATCTTCATCTGGGGCCTCTTTTTTGGACTGACAGCAATTCAGCTGAGAAACAAAACGGGGATTCCTTAGATGATTTGCAGATTTTGAACTTAATGTCTCATGTTTTGGGTGATATGGAGATATCTGTTTTGAATCGTGGCTTATCCTTTGTCCCTACTAATAAGTGTAACATATTTGAATGGGTTAAAGACCTCAATCTTTTTGTATGCAAGATTTGG